>JAJSOM010000220.1:0-23479 GCA_023052935.1 Piezodorus guildinii
TTTTTTTAAGATTATTTATTAGTTCTTATATTTAATTTGACTACCGAAGTAAGTAAGCCGTGTGTTGCCCTGTAGCTACTTAACAAGTTCCTAGCGTCAAATATTATATCCTTCTAAGTTTACAATGCTAGCAACACCAACACAGCTTTATTGACTCAGTCCGTGTTAATAAAGCCCGTCGCTTAATAAATGTAGCAAAACGTGACTTTTTCCTTCGAACCAATATCCTTGCAACAAATGTTAATAAAATATATTCTTCACTGAATGTCTGAAAGGTTTTGATTAGAGAAAAACCATCAAAGCTAGAACGTCTTCTACTGAGGGTGAAAAAACGTTAAACAATTTCTATATATATAAAATGATGACAGGGTTTTGGTTTCCACTAATTCCTAATATCACATAAAATAAGTCGGACAAATTAATAAAAATATGTTATATGCGCATAAACATATGCACAAATGTTATTTATATTGTAGCGAATTAGGGAGGTTATGGTGATCGTACAGGTTATATACTTCATACAGTAGTCAAGATTTTTGAAAAATAATATTACGTACCAAATCGTACGTCATTTTCTAAAATAAAGGAAAAGTTGTTATAAACTAAAACTGTTAATAATATTTCTACTTTTAGAACATTTCACAAAAAATAGTTGTTCCACTGTTAACTAAATGGGACTCACTTGGAAACTAGATTAACTTTGTTTACTTATTTAACGTCCCTTTATGCCCACAGCAGCATAAAGTCCTAAATTTCGCCTTTCAAAATTTAGGACTCCCGCTGTATCATCGTCCGATTAGCCATAGTAGCATAAAGTGACGTTCAATTTATAAATAAAAAAAAATAAATAAAAAAAGGTTTAATAAGGATACGGATCTATTAATCTATCGTCCCCTCCGAAGGACAGCATACCTAAGGATTTTTACTCCCATTAAAAAAATGATAGGACCACCTGCGGGTTTGAACCCGGGACCTTGTGTTTAGGAGGCTATCATGCAAACCACCATGCTACAGGTAACCCCACTAAATTAACTTTAATACATTAAAATGTATATAGAAAACGTTTTTATGAAATTTAAAGTTGTAATAAACCGAATAATATAGGAATCGTTAAACATAACAAACAAATAAACTAAACCAATTTATGTTTCTAATTTCTGCCGATGATTAAATATAAGAATTAATAGACGTTAAATAATAAATATAATATTTACTTGCTAAGTTCACTTTTCGTTACGATGAACTTATAATCCCAAAGTAACAAACTTTAAATTGGTCAAACAGACGTTTTTTAAACATAAACGACACCGCATTTAAATTGCACCCGCGCGAAGCAAGGGCGAGTCGCTATTATATAATATGTTTGCTTCTTGAAAATCTTCCGCTAACTAACTACGATTTCAGTAATTTGGATTCCGGTGATAATAAAAAATCCTTTAGGTAGCGAGTCCTTCTTATTGATTGCCATACTTCTATAAAGTGGATAATCTTAATTAGCTTGAAAACTTAGCCAGTGTGCTCTTCCACCTCATTGCACAACTATTAGTGTTTAACTTTAATAATGTGGTCCAACTCATGCCAAACTATCGCGGGTCCAAGGCCAAACCAATGTGAAAATACTTAGTCAACGGTTATTTATAATCGGAGAAGACATAGTTTTTCATGGCTGTATAAAAACTTAAGCTTAAGTCCATGTTAAATAAACTGTCTTTCTTTGTCCTGAAAGCAATTATTTATAAAATAAATAAATAAATAAAAATCTGGTGGGTACAACACACGACTTTCACTTACCTTTTTTGTTAAAATCAATTTATGAACTATAAAACAAAGCTAAACTTAAAAAGGGATCACCTATAGCAGGATGGCTAGCATAATAACCTCATATGCCAAAGGTCACGGGTTCAATCCCGCAGGTGCTCCTAGTAAAAAATCCTTAGTTATGCAGTCTTTCGGAGGGGACGTTAAAAGGAGGTCCCAAGCCTGTGCGATGTCAGGTACTCGTTAAAGATCCCTATCCTATAAAGCCTGGATAGACAATTTAGGACCACCACTGTAGCAATGTCCGATTAGCTACAGTTGGATAAAGTGATGTTAAATAAATAGGAACGTTAAATTAAGTCGTTAGGAACTTATGTTTTAGATTAAATGAAAAAAAAAAAAAGATTAAGTACAATAATCATTTAAGTTTAGGCCCTATTTCTCACTTTACTTTACCTTCTACAATTGTTTTCTAAAACCTTTAACTTTCCAACGGTATATCATACACCTATATTCCTATTCGTTTCAAAAAAAAAAAAAAAAAAAAAAAAAAAAAAAAAAAAAAAAAAAAAAAAAAAAAAAAAAAAAAAAAAAAAAAAAAAAAAAAAAAAAAAAAAAAAAAAAAAAAAGGACCTAAATAGATATTATTGCTCTTTTCTCCTTTAATTGGTTATCAAATTCGTTCAACTTGTGTATTTAGCCGTATTTTGTCAATGATAACAAGATGATATGATTAATTTATTGCAATAAAAAACGAAAGGCACTTTGGAGGGGAAAATTCAAAAATTCTGAATTTAAGCCCTGCTTGACTATTTGAATCAGAATGATACCTACATGATGATTAAGTCCATTAAATTTTACACCGATGAAACAAGTTTAATCAAAACCGTTAAAACTGTTTTTGAGAAAATCGCAAAAAGATGCAAAATGCAAGTTATAAAGTGCCTCTTCTTGTTGGTCGATTTTTATGGAATAGTTAGTGTAACATCTCAGTCACAGACACTCTTAAAATATGTAATTTCAGTTTGTTTGATTATTTATTTAACGTCACTTTATGTTACATTCGTTGATCAGATGATGCTACAGTGGGAGTCCTAAATTTTAATTAGAATAGGGATCTTTAACGAGTATCTAACATTGCATAGACTCGGGACCACCTCTTTAATTCCCCACCGAATGACGGCATAATTAAGGATTTTTACTACCATAAAACATTCTAGGGCCATCTGCGGGTTTGAACCCGTGACCTTGGGCATAGAAGCTGTTAAGCTAGCCACTATACTCTGCTGACCCCGATGAAATTTCATTCATATACAACTTATCATTTTCCACACACACATACATACACACACACACACACATACATACACACACACACATACATACACACACCCACACACCTACCTTTTTGTGAGGCTTGGTTATTTGGAATCAGGGAATCCTAAAACGTATATTACGGTGAAAACTGGAATTCGAATATTTTCACGATCTCAATACTTTCCCTTATAATACATTTCATATATATATATATATATATATATATATATATATATATATATATATATATTATATATATATATATATATATATATAGGTAAGTGAAAGTAAAAGACCTCTTCAGCTACAGTTAGAGATTATCATTAATCCCAGTACAGTCGCCCTGGAGCAGATCAAACCGATTATAGAACAAGAAAGGCTTCAAGTAATCTATTATTAAGAGCTAATATCGGAAGAGTAGATCAATAATGTTACATGATCCAATCATATCACACTTACCTGGAAATATTGTCCAACGAGTTATTTTTAAAAACCTTTTCCTTAGAGGAAGTATATTCTAGAAACGTCATTCTGCTGTCACAGTCCTTATATTTAAGCAACTCTTGTTGTCCTTAAAACAATTGAATACATAATTTAATATTAACTATTTTGCTTATTTTATATTTATTGTCAGTATATTTTGTAGTATTGGGTTGTAAAACAAGTTCGTTCCGTTTTTCAATATTTCAATTTAATCCTCTCTGTGTTTATAAAATCATATTTAATCGGTCAATAATTTTTACATATTCTAATAAAGGATTACTTAAGATGCTTTGTTTGCTCAAAATGGAAGAGAAAAATAATATTTATATTATAGTTATATAATATTTTTTATTTATTTCCGAAAAGGAAAATCCATTGCACGGACGGTTAGAAAAAGTTGCAGTGTATATGGTTTGATGGCTTAGCAGAAAGCCCCGTCCGTAAGTGGTTAGCTTTGTAAAGAATCGGAAATTTTGACTTGAAAGACGCAAAGCGCTCGGGTTGTCCTTAAACTGTTGATGATGATAAAATTGACCAAAAATATTTAATTGTTGATTAAATAACCAAATCATATAATTGATTAAAAATATTTAAAATAATCCGAATTTACAATCACCAGTAAAAAACGCATCGAACTTTGTTTATACACTACATTCATAATAATATGAAGTTGGTAAGTACGTAAAATCTCTCAAATCTCATCTATGTCTAGTTTCTCAAATGGTATCTTCCCTCTCAAAAACTACTCTCCTAAGAACTTAGAATTTTCCCTGGATCCACTATCTATTCTATAACTACGAGTTTTAATTTAAGAATAAAATAACTCAAAACTTTTTCGCAAGACTATATTTAAATATTTTAGTGTTATTATTTATTTAATCTAATAAAATATCATTATTGTTTAAATCGATTACTTTATGAATCGATACCCCTCGCAGATACCAACTTCCAATTGTCTTCAAATGGCTAATATGTTTCGAAAGCTATGGCTCCACTAAACCATGAAATTCCTCTTGAATCCAAAGTTCTTTCATAAATCCTAAATTCTCTTTATTATGCCACCTATAATCTTGACGCGTTTCATCTTTGGGATATCTAGTGACAACTCAGTAATCCGATTCTAAAATGAGTTGAAGTGACTTTACCCTTCTTACCGTTTTAAGTACTTCCTGGCACCGTTTCTCTTATAAGTTCTCTCAGTCCCGCTGTCCATCATTTTCATTTAAACCCTCTTGCAACACTCGTTTGCGGCCTTCTTTCTTCTCTTTGCCATCTTCTTCGCTGTCCGGCTGCCTTCTAAGGATATTGCCTTCTCTCTTTCCCAAGGAAAAGAGTGTAAGGCCAAAACAGATGTACCACTTCATTTAAATCATTTACTTCTCTATTTTCTGCCCACACACATGGGTTTAACCTATCATCCCTCGGTGACCTTTCAAGCCATCCTTGGGTAATGCCTTCACAAAAAAGTGTATAGTCACATATTCGTACTTCTTCTACTATTGTAATAACAATACAATAACACTTCTTTAGACACCGTCTCAGAGTCAACCCTTGTGAAGGCCCACAATGTAGGCCGAAACGTCGGCACATAATTAAAACAGCACTTGTTTTAATATGTTTATTTAATGACCGCATCCCCAACCATCTTCCTCATCTATTATTGTAATACAGTGTGAAGTTACACTTGTCTGCATAACTAGACACTGCTGGAAGTACAATATATCAAGGAGAACAACATGTTCTTTTCGTGGATGTGCACACAAACTGCTTTTGTTTAGTCCTCCCTTTCTCATACCAGACCACCCTCCGGCAACTTTCCTTGTCTCCTCCCCAAGGAAAATCGTGTAAACCTCAATTAGATATAACTCCTTAATCACGAACTCTCTTACCACAATATCACTTTTACGTAGCCTATCATTCCTATGTGTTCCTGATTAGCCTCCGAGGCGACTGAAAGGAAGATAGTGTCGTGGTCTGCTAACTAAAGTGTCTGCTAACACGGGAGTGTTTCTTCATAACTCTCTGTAATGTGCTATAATAATACTATTACACAAACGCTTGTAGTATTACATATGTGTATGTAATATAGTTCTATATTTAAATAAATAAAATCTTTTACTGTTGTTCAAAACTGCTGTTTTGAAAAAAAGTTGGTCTATATTAGAAGTAATGGTTTCAAATCAATAGGCCAAGAAGATCTAATTTACTGAATAAAGGATTTTCCAAAAATCAAGAATTTTGACGTTTTATGTACTATAGTTTTTTTACTAAATGTAGATTTCGGAACCGAGAAAGAACGTAAACAAGGTAGAATGTATAAGTATGTCAGAAAAAGGAAAACATTAGAATTGAAATTCTAAAGTAATAATAATTAAATTCCAGCAAATCCCATCAAGTAACCTTTACCCTTCGTCGTAAACCTATGACATCCTGCCCTAGTGTCCTTCAATAAGACTCCGCTTGTCCCAGTTGAACAGATCCGATATCTATACTGCACCTTGACAAACGACTTATTTCGATTCCTCATACAAGACTGAAACGACAAGAAACTGTCCGACGTTTTTTAAACTGGGAAACATCACTTCTGTAGGCAAAGCTTCCACGGAGTCACGTAAGTATTTTTTCTTATTGATAAGGGTCTTTTTTCATCGCCCATTTCTTTCTCCCCCTTTCCATACTCATATCTTTCTCCGTTACATATCCTGACATATAATTATTAGTTTAATATTACATTATTTTAAAATTTAAATTCTTATTTTTTATTCATACTGTTTCTCTTTTGTAATGACTATTTTTTTTTTTATATTACCTATACTCTTAACTATGTTTTTAATATATTACCGTCATATATTAACTCAAAATTGTTAATATTTAAAATTTTAATTGTTCACATATTTTTCCTTTATCATTTTTTTTTTTTTTTCATTTACTTAGTCTCTATTTATATATTCTCATTATAATATTATCATCTCAATTATGTCTACTTCCATACTTTATAACTATCATCTTAATTTTGTTTATTTCCATACTTTATAACTGTCACCTTATTTCCATACTTTATAATTGTCATCTTATTATCATTTTACATTTAATATTATTTATGTTCCCATAATTTATTACTGTCATATTATTATTATATACCTAACGCATTATTAAGTCTATAATTACATTGGTTGTTATCTTGTTTCTTTTAGCCCTGATGAAGGCCCACATTGTAGGCCGAAACGTCGGCACATAATTAAAATAACGCTTATTTTTAATTGTGTGTTTTTAATTTATGACCGCACCCCCAACCATCTTCCTCATCTAATTTCTCTACGGTCAACAAAAACTTCATCATTATGAGTCCGACGTTTTCGTCTAATTGAACACTTTCTAGACGCTCAAACCTTCCCCTCAACTACAAAAGACTCATCTCCTTGATTATCATAAGATCGATAATGACTTACGGAGCAGAGCTATGCTAAACCATCTAATTCTTCCCGTCTCCAATAATTGTAATCCAAAATCCTCAATGTTCTTTATTTTGTCATGAATAAATTTATCCATAAAGACCTTGATGTTCCTGTTCCTATGTTGCTGACTTGGCCCGAACCAGGTATCATTCCTATGAGAAAAACTTCATTATTATTCTAACCCACTAGTTTCAAACCTTGCTTTCTCTTCAATTCCTGAAAATCCTTCGATGGGTAGTTCTTCTTGTACGAGTATATCATGCTTCTTATAGTTATACCCACATTTACTTGATTTATTTATTAATACAGTTTCAAATTGGAATAAATATATTTTTAGAAAGAACTGTTGTAAAATATATAATTTCGTTTTTAGTTTTGGAAGCCAAGTGAAGATCGCCCATTTCCTCGGTAGCAACAAGCCCTGGCTGAGACAGAGCCAAGCAGGAACCTCATCCCCTTACCAAAGAGCTTGGTGGAGTATCTTCAGGGAAGATGTTGCTGGAAGGCTATCGCAAGATATGGTAAGTGACATTTTCTTACTGTCTATCAAAGAAAGTCCAAAAATGCTGATGTGCCGTGTACTTCTAAGGGTTCTCTGTACCGAATCCGGTATAATGCTTTAAAAAATACCATTTCTTCCTTAGATAAGTGTGTTACTAATTCATTCACAAGTTTTAAATTTCAAAATATTGCAAATGCATGGTGTTTTATTGTTTTTTTATGTGCTCTGTTTATACGAATATTGCTAAATTTTATATAAAATAAAAAAATTACTCTATTCTCAAAAAATGTGACAGATAGGATCAAAGAAATATAATTCTCGCACACAAACTTTCAGATGGATGGTTCGGTAGGTTTAAAAAAGCACCAATGTATTATGAAAAACATAATGTATGTATAACATGTAAACATAAATGTATAAATGTAAATGTATAACGTTAAAACATAATCAAACATTATGGAGTGATGTGTGATTGTGATTTTCGGCTTCAGTTTCTTAGACATAAAAACACGAATTGGGAGATTTTTATGAACTCTATTAACCATTAGTCAACTTCATTTATTTAATGGAATTTCAAGTATTCATATTTATTGTAGTTTATTCTTGTTTCATTTATTTTATATTTTATTTCAAATATTGCTACTCTCCATAATTTGAAGAAACATAACATTCTATGAAAAGTAAAGAAACTCAATCGGTATTCGAGTCACCAAACTGTATCAATTGCTGACTATTGCAGATGAGAAGTTAGTACCTTAAAGAACTGGTTTTTCGTTTGTACTAATGGATTATTTAGACCTAAATACTTCCTTTCGATTTCTTCAAGCATAAGAATTTCTAAATAGATATTTTCCATTTACAACTCACCTTCTATGAAGTAACTACTTGTCTTTAAGCTTCTAAAGTATTTCTTTCTATAAGCTTTTGTGATTACTAATAGTTTTTTTTGTGTATTTTTGTGCTAGCATTAATAATTTAGAATGGCAACTTTATGTTTTTTTTATCTGCGCACCATTTGAGTAAATCTTTTCGTTAACTATTCCTGCTTTGGAGTGGTCCAGCAAAATAAGATCAGTATAAATAAATGCTTGCTTGTTTTATTTTAGTTAGCTTTGTACTAATTTAATTACGCGGATGAAATATCACCCGATGGTTTGTTAATAATGAGTAATTATTGTAAAGGAATCGACATGAAAATGGTAAGAAAACTATTAGGTTGTAAAATACGTTTTTCAATATTTGAATTTAATCGTAATTTTATTTATATAATCATGTTTACTTGGTCAGTAATGTTTACATGCTCTAAAAAAATATTAGTTCAGATGCTTTTATGCATCAACCGAGATTCCTTATCTTTAAGTGGTATTTTCCTATATAAATAATTCATTTTCACCATTTAATGATTACTTAATAACCATTACTTAGGAGAAAGCGACAACCGTTAAGTAGTGTGCGAAGTTATTTTATGAGCCAATATATGGTTGCAAAATATAGTTTACAGCTATGTATAGTGTATATAAAATATGGTTTCAAAACACTTCAATATCGTATTCTATATTATGAAATACTTACTAAACTAGGATTTAATATGTTACAATGTAAAATAAATATTTATATAAAAAATTGCAACCTATGAGTCAATCTAATCCAAATACACTTTTCCTAAAGCTGTTGGAGTAAAGATTGAGTAAACGGAAAATAAACCTCTAATTAGGGCACTTTATTAACAAATTGAAATAAAAATGAACATCGGGACTTGTTATATGAATTTTCAATTCATAATTTAAAATATACAAAATTAGTTTTTTTTATTTTTGTAAAGTTGTGAAACCTAGTCGCTAACTTTAAAACAAGAACAACGCCCTATGACCTTCTAAAATGGGATTTTGTGTAGAATATTTGGCCGGAAAAGGGATGCAATCGATTGCTTAGTAAAGGAGGATACGTAACACGGAATTGCGTAGATTGTGTCTAGAAGGATTAACGTGATACCGTCGCGGAGGTTCAAATCTACGTGCAAGGTAGTTGGTTTCAGTAACGAGTGAATTCTAAAAACTTTATTAATGCTGAGCAACTCGGTAGACGACCAAGAGGTAGTCCGTGGCGTAGATGGGAGATAAAAATGTGAAGGTAGCGATTGGTGGTCAACACAATGCCGATTGCTTGGAACCTACGCCTTTTATTTTTTATTGAGAGTGGTCTGAAAGAGTTGTGCTTTTTTTTTTTTTTTTTTTCTTATATATAGACCAAACCCACAACACTCCAACTCACTGTTATCATCTCAAGTTTCTTTCTGTTTTATTTTATTATTATTTGTTCACTGTTACAGACTTTTTTTATAACTTGAATTTTATTGCGGATTCTTTATCATGAAAGTACCCTATTAAAGTATTTTATTATCTAAGACCTTTGTTATCATGTAGTCATTAATAATTATTTCTTATCAGATATAAACATGGGCGATAATAATATTTTGCAATTAGACATTCTATTATAAGAACTCCTATTGAATAGAGATAGCGGCGAAATGCTTCGACCACCAGCTTACTCTTTGGCCATTCATTGACTGTAATCTCGTTTTTATATTATAGTTATTTTTAAAAGTTGGAAGTAATTTATTAAAGTCTGTCTCTGAAAAATATTTGAAGGTTTATTGGGGAAAGATGAGAAAATGTTGCTTTTCCACAAGTATATCAAATATGTACCAAACAACACGAAAACTGAAAATTTATGCTCCAATGATTCAACCTAAAGTTGCACGCTTTATCTCATCTCTACCCTCCAAAAAATATTTTTATTTCGGATATTCCTCAGATTCAAATTGACTCGATGCCTACTACAAAATCGAAATTCTCATTGCAAATACTAAAAGTATATTCAGAACTGGATCTCTAGTGCTTCAGTGAAACTAAAAAGCCTCCCAAATATTTTGGGATCATTTCAAATGTACCAGGAACATTATCAGCATTAATACAAAGTTGAGGAAAAAGTATTTTTAGCTCCGATCACATTTAGAACTAGTTAATATTAATGTTCTGCATTTCCTTCGATTTGTGATTAAAATGAGATATTGTGATTAAAATAATTCCGAAAGGCCTTTCACAATTAAATCAGAATACAGATGCTTGCTCCAAATACCTCATACTGAAAGGGTCATATTGAACTTTCCGACTTCAAGGAGGTGCATAATAAAAACCAAGCAAGGCGCAATGAAAATTATTTTATTATTTGAAACACTGTAGAATGCAGTTTTTTTTATTATGATTTGAAAAATGATATCTTGTAAATGTCTACCTCCATTGTCCAAACACTTACGAAGCCTTTCCTGGAAGTTGTCCATGACTCTGTGAATTGTATTCAGAGGAATAGCATTAATTTCTTCAGTGATGGCAGCCTTCAGTTCATCGATAGTTCGGGAGCGATGCTTGTACACCTTTTCTTTGAGGTAACCCAGAACAAAAAAATCGCATAGGGTAAAATCAGGCGATCTTGGGCCACCCAATATCACCTCGCAAAAACATAAGACGGCCGGGAAACATTTGCCTTAGAAGTTCCATTTTTAAATCATAATAAAAGAAAACTGCATTCTATAGTCTTTCAAATAATAAAATAATTTTCATTGCATCTTGCTTTGTTTGTATTATGCACCTCTTTGAAATCGGAAAGTTCAATATGATTCACGCTGTATTTCTCAATATGAAACCGACTTGTAAGGTAATAATGTGCTCATAAAAAGAAACCCAATGTCCACTAGAAGTTGAATATTAAAAATGTAAATAAACAGTTAATGAGTTTATACATATAGAAATACAATGAGTATCAGATTAATATTCCAAGAAAAGGTTGAATACGGATACTAATAATGAGAGTTTGCTGAATTTATTTTTCTGGACGACTCTTAAGTTGGGTAATGAAAATTGAAGTTGCCATTCTAAAAGGAGTTTTTAACTAACAGAATGTTTTACTTTGCCTTGCTTTGATGCAGATTGTTGCTAGACCACTAACAAGGAGCAGCCCGGCACCGATCCTTCTTCCGAGGTACAGGTTCAAGGATCCATGGGATTTCGTTAGATACGATAACGAAGGCAAGAGGCAACAATCCCAACACTCAGTCCCTCAAAATCAGAATCATGACAGACACTCTCAGATTAGTGCGACCAAAGATGATTATGCAACGCAACAAGTTGCAATGCAATCGTCGCAAATGGATTTCACCTTATTCCAAAGTAATGTAGAAAATATACCTCAATCATCCCCTCATTCGACAACACCGATGCCCAAATCAAGTAACATAGAAAACTTTTTACATCAATACCAAAATTACGCTGAAGGAAACAAGAGAACAGTTGAAAGTGAAGTGTGGTCGGAAGCGACGGGAAGTTATACAAATCCTCTGAGGACCTCTGAAAGCAAAAATCATTTCCTCCAATAATTATAATAAAAGATCTGACATTCAAACTGGAAGAGAAATCAACAACAGTAATAACACTGGAAAGGAAAATGTTGGAAATCCAACAAGCAATGATATATTTTTCAATCAATATAATGTAAACAACACGAAATGGACACATGATATAAAAGTTTATCCTAGAACTGAAAATAACCATATCCCTTTTAACGTATTACATTCTGTCTCAAAATGTGAGCCGGTAAGAACAAACGTAAAGGAAACCCCAATAATTAGATCTGATCATTTTCCTGAATGTAAAACCATTTCCCAAGAATCTTCTAAAATCGATCAAAAGTCTAAAGCAGACTATTACATCACGATGGCTTATGCAAGTCTGAAAACTGGAAGTAGTAATTTTTCTGAAAGTAGAATCTCGAAAAATCTTCTCAAATTTACTAATAATGAGAAGAAATCTGAATCGCACTCTTCTATTGCTAATCAAGATCTGAGAACTGAAACTAGAGAAAAAAATCTTTATAAGAAGGAAGAGATAAAATTACTGCCTTCTGAAAACCGCAAACCTAACCTTGAGAAAGATAGAAATCCGCTGAGCAAACCTATTAAGCAGCGAGAAGTCAAATCTGATAATAACGTAGGGATCAATCGTACGATTCCATTTCTGGGAGTAGACACAAAAACCTCACAACGCGATCAAACTGACAGACCACATAAGCCTGACATGAGACATTATACTCTCAACAACTCGCACAGGCCTACTGGTGATGAAATTCATAGAGATAATGATGTAAGTATCTGTAAAACAATTTTATTTTATCGGTTTATAATACTTCGGCTTCTAGTTGTCACTTCGGTTTGATAGTAACTTTAGTACGTTAGGTGATAAATATCTAGTTCGCCTCAACTAGATGTCACCTTTGCTGTTGTTGACGATTCCTTAATGAATGTCCTTTTATTTAATGAAAAAGTAAATAAATAAATAAAATTATCCTTTAATAATTAACATTGTTACTATTGAATTTAAGTCGTTCTTATACTCTTAATAAGCGTTTTATTATGGAAATTATAATAAATCAATAATAATGAATTATTGTTACTAGTTATTAATTACTACTATTATACCTTTCTATAAAAATATTTAACTATTGACATAATGCCTATAGCTACAGCAAAAATTAATTAAATTATTATTTTTATAGGCTGGAGTCGCCGGAGTATTAGCTCGTGGGGAACCAGATGACTGGAGAAGAGAAGCTTGGGAAGCTGGAGATGTCGACTATTTAGGACGGGATTCGTTTGACAATATTTGGAAGAGGATATGTGAATGTGTTGGCATCACAGCGCAGACTCTTTCCGCTCCTGCAGCACCAGCAGCAACTTCCGCGGGCATTGTAAACCAGCCTCCAACTTCTGCACCAGCTTCAGAAAAGATTGCTGCACCAATTACTGAGAAGCCAACTGAGTCTGTAGCATCTGGAGAAAAACAAGAAGTACCCGTTGTTTCAGCTAAAGAACCCGCAGTCTCAGCAGAACCTGCAGTCTGTCCAAAACCAGATGAACCTGCAGTCTGCCCTGCAAAGCCAGCTGAACCCGCTATTTGTCCTGCAAAACTAGAAGAACCTGCAGTCTGCCCTGCAAAGCCAGCTGAACCCGCTATTTGTCCTGCAAAAGCAGAAGAACCTGCAGTCTGCCCGGCAAAGCCAGCAGAACCTGCAAAATCAGAAGAACCCGCTGTTTGTCCTGCAATACCGGCTGAGCCTGCTGTCTGTCCTGCAAAACCAGAAGAACTTTCTGTGTGTCCCTGCAGAACCTGTTGTATGTCCCCCGAAACAAGAAGAACCTGCAGTCTGTCCTGCAAAGCCAGCTGAACCAGATGTTTGTCCTTCAAAACCAGAAGAACCTGCAGTCTGTCCTGCAAAGCCTGCTGAACCAGCTGTCTGCCCTGCAAAACCAGAAGAACTGCAGTCTGCCTGCAAAGTCAGCAGACCCGCAGTCTGCCTGCAAAGCCAGCTGAACCAGATGTTTGCCCTGCAAAGCCAGAAGAACCTGCAGTATGTCCTGCAAAGCCAGCTGAACCTGCAGTATGTCCTGCAAAACCAGCTGAACCTGCAGTCTGTCCTCCAAAGCCAGAAGAACCTGCAGTATGTCCTGCGAAGCCAGCTGAACCTGCAAAACCGGAAGAACCTGCTGTTTGCCCTGCTATACCGGTTGAGCCTGCTGTGTGTCCTCCTAAACCAGAAGAACCTGCGGTATGTCCTCCTAAACCAGAAGAACCTGCTGTGTGTCCTGTAAAACTAGCAGGACCAGCTGTCTGTCCAGCAAAGCCATCTGAGCCCGCAGCTACTCCTGAAAAACTAGCCCCGGTACCAGAAGCTGCATCAGTTGCAGGTGAAAGTCCAGCTGGAGTGCAAAAGGGAAATACAGAATCCAAACCAGCAGCGATTTCTGAAGAAAAAACAGTAGTGCCACCACCTGCTGAGGAAAAATCAGTCAAAACAGATGCTCCAGCAGAGGAGAAACCTCTTGGCACTGATAAAAAACCAGCAGAGCCAGCAGCAGAAAAAACAACTCAGAAGAAGGAGAAGCATGCCCCTACATTGAAAACAGAGAAGGCAGAAGCTGCTCCATTTTCAGATAAACCTGTTGAAGTTCCTGGTGAGAAACCTGTACAAGAATCTGTAAAACCATCCGAAACTAAATCTGCTGCACCGAAAAACCTGCACAACCTACTTCTTCAGAACCTTCATCAAAATCTGGGGAAGCACGGATCCAACCACCTTTAGTTGGTGAAGACGCACCAGTTTGCAAAAAGGAACCAGGCACTCCGACCATCACCCCTCCTTCTGGACCAGGATCACCTCAACCAGCCGATGTCCCTCCAGAAGTAAGTAAGCTCCAAGCTACTCCATCTCAACCTGCCACCCCGCCTGCTTCGTCTCACCAAACAGCAGATGCTCCAGTACCTCCAAAACGAAAACAGGGAAAGAATGGAAAATCTGGTAAAGGAAAGAAATGAGTTGGGGAAATGTTTTTGTTGTTCTTTAGCGCTAAATATTTATATGTATAGGGATTTGCTAGTTTGTGCCTAGCAAATTCTAACTTCAACAGTCTGACAGATCTAGTCTTCTCGTCTTAATATTTTGGAATATTCAAGATGAACGCTCAGGTTTTATAAAAATGATTTGATTTCTTTCATGTGCTTGTAGTGATCATATTTATGAAAAAATTAATATTAAATGAGAATTTTTAAAAATCATCTTTTAAATGTCTTTCTAGGCCATCACATATTATTTTTTATCTATAATGTTAATAATTCATGTAAATTTATATAATCATTTTTTGAGCTAGTCACTAGAGAATGTCACTATGCCTAATAATTGCTATGATTATTAATAAAAAATGTTTTGATACTTGAATAAATATATATGTGTTTAACCCTTCCTAGTATTTAACTTCCTTCTGAATGTAATTAGTTTTGTGATGAGTTTTTTTTCGAATTGTGTTATGAACCGAAATCGGCTATTTACTTTTTAGGAAACAAGTAAAAAGAAGTTCTACTTAATTTTCCTGGCTGCGATATACAATAATAATTCTATTTGACGGTTTAGAGCTTCCATGGAATAGTAATGGATATAGTGGATATAAAAATAATAATAATGGATATAGTGGATATAAAAATAATAATAATGGATATAGTGGATATAAAAATATAATAATGGATATAAATAAAAATAAATAATGGATATAAAGATATAATGGATCTAAAAATGGATATAGTACCTTTTGGAGCTGAACGTCTCAAATGAAACATTGGTTCCCAAAAGGTACGAAGGACATCTTTTACGAAATTTATATTTTTACATGCTTGAAAACTTATCATTTAGCTTTATCAAAATCCTCTTTGATTTTATCTAAAACAGTAGTTATTTCAATAGGTATTCAGCACAAATTTACTATTTTTCTAACTAGCTGTACCCCAAGGATGATGTCCTTAGCGAAATGGGTCACCATTCACACGAGACGCGATGACCGAGGGATATTCTAGGGGCACTCATTTTATATATACAATAGAGAGATTATAATTACCTTATAAAATTAAAACCTAACTACCAAGGAAAAATTTAATTATTTTTTCTTTCATAAGATCCTTCTCATGACTGTTATAAACACAACAAAAAAAAGGATTAGTGAAATCAGTCAAGCCGTTCACACGTGATGCGAAGACCAGGGAAAAGGCGATTCATTTTTATACATATAGATGAAATGAAATGTGTTAGAGCTCTGAACATTATATATTTTTTTACTTGTATATTTTTGTTTGGAATTTAAAAATTAAATTAAATTAAAAATAGTATTTTTTGAATGAGGAATTTTTTTTTTTTTGTTAGTTTACGTGTTCTATTTACGTCTTCTAATGTTTCTATTCAATAATGTAGGGATTAGCCAGATAAGAGTGCCCCCCTTGCCCTCAAGCGAGTACCAGTCGGACTAGTCAGCTGAGAGTACGCTTTTCTCGATTGGCGCCTTCAAACAATTTTTTGATTAGGACTTCGTCTCGTCTTCTTGAAGACCACCGTCCTTCCAGACTCGTCTACCCGTCGTGCGGAACTTAGTTACAATCTGGACCACAGCTGAAGAATTTATGGACAGTTAACTATCATTGATAATTTTTTTTCTCATTATATTTGTTCATTTTTTTTTTTTTTTTTACCATTCTTAATAGTACTAACACACTAATCCAATTTTTAAAATATTTTTTTTACAGTTTGGTTAATCGAAGAAAATTTTAGTTTTTTATAAATCAAATGATTTTTATTTTGTTTGTAAATTTTCTCGTTTTTTTTTTTTTTTTATTAACCTTTTATTTATTTTGTTTCCTTTCAATTTTATCTTTTTATTTAATATTACCTATTTTTTTTATTTTAATGTTAAGTACTCAAGAAACCCGATCTTTTCGAAACGGGATCGAGTCTACGTTAGCCCACCTTGCGTTTATTTTGTTTTAACGCCACTCATCCCAACAAAATGAAAAACTTCTTTATTATCTGCGACCAAACTCATTTAAGAATAAAATAAAAATACAGATTTCATGATCTGAACTCTGCTTTAAACAACAAATTCTTAAACTAAAAAAAATAATTAAGGTTGTAAAATTAGTACATACTTACAAATCAGACTCTTAGAATGAAAATAAAAAAACAAAAATCGTTACAAATCATCAGTGATAATTGAAATAATATGAACACAACAAAATTGGTATTTTCTAGCATATGCAGTTTGAGGTTAGAGTCCGTTTGACAGGGAAAAGAGAAGGTGATTAAAAAGAAGCGATTTGAAGGAGGAAGCAGTTTCTCGCATGACGGATTTCAGGAGGGATAGGTTTCTAAAGTGAGGTTGCTTTGGCTAGAAAGGACTTGTCTAACGCAGCAGTGCGGTGTGGAGGAGGGTAGATAGGGATGGGCATAATCGAATGATCGAATTGATTCATATGCATTCTGAAAGACAATATGGTATGTGATGAAGAAAAAAAAAATGTAAATATATATATATATATATATATATATATATATATATATATATATATATCGTTAAAAAATTGAGTGTTGAAGGATCATTCGTTTCTCAAGAACGATTAATTCGATAATCGGTTAATTCGAATTGATAATCGTCATTCGATTATGCCACCCTAGGGTAGAGGTCAGAAAGAAGGAATCTGGTAGAATGGGACTGAATTGATGATTTAAATTGAAGGGATTGAAAGATATAGCTAGGGTGATGAGTTATGATAACCTGGTAGAGGAAGGAAGCTAGGAAATACTGGCATCTGTAACGGGGATAAAGCCACCTTAATGCGGCGTAATACTGGATTCTCAAAATACAAATTGTATTGATCAGTTAATAATCCGCTTGAGTTTTCTTTGATCTCACCTAAAAGTCCGCTGTGCACCTCGGAACCGTAGTCAACGTAGAAAGACAAGGGAGGAAACAAGGAGTTTACGAGTATATATAGATATAGATATAGATAGTACAAACATAAAAAAAAAATATTGAAATTTATCAATGGGTATTTCTTTCATAGGACATTGCATGTCATAAATTTATATTTCACATTTACTAGTTATATTTTCATTTAATACAATCATAAATTACATTAAATACATATATCTAAAAATTGGGTTTGGGATTTTTAAACATTATTTTCGCTATGTAAAATACGTTATATAAAATAAAAAATATATATGTCTATTATATATCAGATCTTGTATCATATAGTCTAAGTGAAGAATATTTAATTATTTTCAACAGACGTCGCCTACACTTTCATTCTTGCTGGCGAATAATTATTATTTATCAAGAGCCTACCTTGACTTTGGACAAGACTGGTTTTGATGAGGGTAGCACTGTGGATGGATCTGTTATGCTAACTCTTCCATTAAACATTTACAGGACAAGGTCATACTCCAGGCTACGATCTCGCCTTCATCTTGACCTCCTTCGTCAGGGATTCTGCCGTAACCCGGCTCCTGTTTCTAGGTGCACCTGAGTTAAACCCAGTTTAGTTGCTTTTAGATTAAATGATATTTAATAATAATTTCTTTATTTATTCTTGGACGTCTCTTTAGAATAATACAAAATAATATAATGTGTGATATCTTGTCTTAGAATAATATTTAAAAAAAGAATAAGAAATATAAAGTGAATAATAAAAAGAAAACAATAAAACAAATGACAAAAATGAAAATATAATAAACCAACATATAGCTTTGAAAACTAATGGCTGTAATAATATTTGTAAAAAATATAAATGATGATGAAATAAAAATAATCATCATGTTCCCATACATAACCTATACTAAAAAATTAGATACAATTTACTTAATTGTAAAAAAAACAAACTATTTTTTATATATGTAGATAAAGAGATTACCATAGAAAATTTAATAAAAATCAAATCAAAACCTAACAACTAAAGTAACTTCTAAGATATTCTAGGGCCACTCATTTTTATATATACAGATAGAGTGATAATAATTACCTTATAAAATTAAAACCTAACAACCATAGTAACCTACCTTAAATACCTTTTTTTTCTTTCATAAGATCCTTCTCCTGACTCTTAAAACACAACAAAAAAAGAATAACGATATCGGTCAAGCCATTCACGCGTGATGCGATCACCAAAGGAAAAGGTGATTAATTTTTATATATGTGTGTTATCTATAAACAATACCCAACTATTGCTTCCCAAACCCTTCAGTCACACATTACTTCCATTGAAGAATGGTATAAAAATAAATCCTACTAAATCCCACCAAATTACCTTTACCCTTCGCCGCAAACCCCATGTCTGCCTGTCCCACTATATCCTTTGGCAATTTTCCACTCACCTCAGTTGAACAGATCCGGTACCTTGATAACAACATTTACTTGACTAACTTCAAGTAGAAGTTCAAAACTTCCCACCTACTACAAAAAACTAATTTATATTACCATACTTAGGCCTATTTGGACATATGGAATTGAACTCTCGCATCCAATCCTTGCAATCCAAAATCCTCCGTGCTGTAAAAACTTCGAAACGTGCAATATCGTGCAGTAAAAATCTCGAAATCTGCAAAATAGGGCAGCGAAACCCCAAAATTGAGAGTATATACACCCTTAGATCTCCAGCTGCTCTCTCTGCCTCCGACGGACCTCGCTTCTTCTTGAGAATGAAACTCGACTCTCGTGGCTGGAATAAGACTGCCTTCTTCTTGAGGATAGAACAACCTCATCACCTCTCTCCCCTCTTCTTTTCAAAAGTCCCATATTTTGAAAATTGCCGATCTCTTATATGGGACCCGAGCTGATATGGGAAGTGCCCAGTCGAGCCTAGTAACTCGGGTATAGAAAGTACCAGGTGTACCGCGGGGGTTAGCCCACAGACAATCCAAGAGGGTATGGGAAACGCCTTTTAACGACAAAGCTTATTATTATTTATTCAATTAATATAATAATTATCCAATCCTTACTCTCCTCAGTATCCTCAATACATTACAATATATACATTTTACACAACTAAACAAAATTGTCTAAATCATTCACTAGTTTAATTAAATAATTGATCATCAATCAAATATTTATCTGGTTCGTATCTTCTATACTTAATCAGATTGTGAATTTACAAAACATGTAATAAGTCAACCTACAACAAGCAGTTAATGAATGGAGAGAAGAACTATATAGAAAGGGAATGGCTATAAATGCACAATAAAGCAAAATCATGAAACAAACGTGAATGTGACCTGCAATGGTGAATTGCTCGAAACTGTAAACATATACGAGTATTTGGGCACAACCGTAAGCAATGGTGGCAGGATAGAACATGAAGTAAATAGCCGGATTAGAAAGGCCAACCTCGCATACTACCAAATCAGTCACATAATTGGAACAAAAGAAATAACTAATGCCACCAAATAAGTCCTTCATAAAACAATTTTCCTTCTTATCCTGCTGTATGGAGCAGAGCACTGCACAGGCCCAAAGCAAGTTATAAATAGAATGACGGCCTCAGAAATGAGATTCCTGCGAAGGATAGTTGGAAAAACAAGAAGGGGCTGCGTTAGAAACGAAGTCATCGGGAAGAATTGAATGTGGTGGCACTGAAGGAGACAATAGAAGAACGTCAACTACGCTGGTTTGGGCACGTGTGCAGACTTCCAGAAGACAGAAGAGTGAAATGGTTCATGGAAGCCAAACCAATAGGAAAGAGAATGGTTGGTAGGCCCAGAACTACGTATATGCAGTACCTGGAGGAACTCGGAAGAAAGAGAGGCAAATCAGTAACCCAAATGAAAAATATGGCCATTCAAAGGGATGAGTGGAAGCGATGGACTGAGGCTGGTGCTCCACGCTGAAAGGCACTAAGGAGCATGTGAAATAAAAAGAAGTAATAAGTCAATCTAGAAGAAATCACTAAGAAAAGTTGGAAGAATCGATCGGAAATGCTTGTGAATAATAATTAGAGCTATGATATTTAGAACAGGGCAATTAAATAAATATATATATAATTTTAATTTTAAATAATATTCAATGGTAATTTTATAAACTGCACCCTGAATTATAACAAGGAAGAATTCGTTGTTGTTTATTCGTTTAACGCCACTTTTATGCAACTATGGCTAATCGGACGATGCTACAGTGGGAGTCCTAAATTTTGCCTATCCAGGTTTTATTAGGATAGGGATCTTTAACGATTACCTGACATCGCACAGGCTCGGGACCACCTTTTAACGTCCCCTCCGAAGGACGGCGTAACTAAGGATTTTTTACTCCCATTAAAAAATCCTAGGACCACCTGCGGGTTTGAACCCGTGACCTTTGGCATGGGAGGCTGTTACACTAGCCACCCACTACAAGTGATCCCAGGAAGAATTCGTTGTTAGCTGTTTTAGAATAAGCGTCTGTTTGGAATTTTTTTTTACAACCCATAGATTCTGACTGATCATAAGCAATCCAAAACAGTTTTTAACATCAGATCTAAGCTCAGGGTAATTAGATAAACAGGTTTTAAATTTTGACGAGACACTTGTTTTCCTTCGGCATTATTTAAACATTGATATTTAACTTTCTTAAATTACCTATACAGATTCTGAAAAAAATCTGAGATTTGAAATAGCACTTCAAACTAAATACCCTCAGGGAATTCTGAAGGGTAGTAAACAGAGGATTAAGTATAAGAACAATGAAGGAATTAGACCTTCCAAGAAGTGCAAATGACGTTAAGGGAATAAAAAAATAAAAATCATTGTTAGTCAGTTGTGTTTGTTTATTCAGTCAAGTCAGTAGTGATCCTAATATTTTTTTTATTCTTAACTAATAATTTAATTGTAAATTTAACCAGAGAAAGATGATAAAATAGAATTTTAAATATTTATTTGTATATCCATGTATTTTTATTACCTAGGATTTGGTTCGATTATTTGTGATATTAAAATTTAATAATCAAATTTACAAAAAAGATAAAATAAAAATACAAAAAGGGTAATTTCGTATAATATAAAATTGCAATATATTATCCCCTAATATATGAACGGGATAGCTGTCCGGGTTTGAAGCTGATACACGCAAGCAAATAAAACGTGCAAAATCAAAGGAAATCCGGTCTCTAATTATTACCTTGCAAAAATTGAAAAAAAAAAAAAACCTATCTACCAAAGTAATTTTTCTCTTTTTTTCTTTCATAACATTCTTCTCCTGGCTCTTAGAAACAAAACAAAAAAAGAATTAGCGAAATCGGTATAGTCGTTCACGCGTTATGCGACCACAAGGGAAAAGCGATTCATTTTGGTTTATTATTTTCAATAATCAACCTTTGTAGTCGGCCAAAAAAAAAAAAAAAAATTACCCCTGTTCTAAATTTGAGAGCTTACGTTTCAAGATGCGTAGAATCCGTATAACGAATAAAAAAAATCCATTTGTCGCCCGTCCGCCGACATTTCTCTGAAACTACTGGACAATTTTTTTTTTGCAAATTTGCCACAAAAATACTAGGCCATTCAAGGATGATCCTAACACCTAAACGTTGATATCAGCTGGTTAGTTTTAAAATGGCGGCCGATTAAAAAGATTTTATTCAATAACTCAGTTATTTTTGAAGATAGACAAAATTTTATTAGTGTTTTTCAGCCAAAAAAACACGTATAATTTTATAAAAGTGAAAAAATAAAATAAAAAAGATTGAAATTTTACACATAAATACGCTCATAACTCAGTTATTTTTGATGGTAGAGAAAAGTATGTATGGAGTTTTAGAGTCAGTAAAGCGCGAAAAACAAAAAAAAAAAAAAAAATTAATTCCCCGCCTTTTAAACCCCATGTAGCTAAAAATTTTTTTTTCGAAGAAAAAAAAAATCATTTCAAAAAAACCAAAAACCGCAATAAGAAAAATAAAAAAGAAAAAATAAAAGAAAATAAAAACCAAAAATGAAATTTTTTTACATAAATACGCTTATTTAAATCATTTTTTTTTTGAAGATAGAGAAAAATGTTTAAATGAAAGTCGTGTGTTGCGCGCACCAGATTTTTTTTAAATAAAACACACGTTTTTTCTATAGAAATTCCAATTCAATTAATTCTTTAATAGTTTCACAATTTTTATCTCTAACTTTATTTTAAAATTCTTTAACGATTTTTTAAAACGGGGGTAAGGAAAGTCGTGTGTTGCCCGCACCAGATTTATACA
Organism: Piezodorus guildinii; assembly: GCA_023052935.1. Taxonomy (NCBI): domain Eukaryota; kingdom Metazoa; phylum Arthropoda; class Insecta; order Hemiptera; family Pentatomidae; genus Piezodorus; species Piezodorus guildinii. Next base: position 23,148 of record JAJSOM010000220.1, read on the forward strand.
TATGATATTATTTAAAAGTAAAAACAAATGTTTCAAAGGAAACAAATAAATTTCTTTAAATCTTTTTTTAACTATTTATTGTTCTTTAATTGATTTTTTAAAAACCGAGGGGAAGTGAAAGTTGTGTGTTGCCCCCCGAAAAAAAAAACAGTTTTATTAAATTTTAAATTTTTTTTTTTTCATAAATTTTTTATTAAAATTTGAAAACTTTTTTGAAAAACGGAGGGAAGTAAAGTTTTGTTGGAAGATTTTTTAAAAAAAATTATTTAATTAAAACATATGTTTCAAAAAAAACTAAATATATTTTTTTAAAAATTTTTTTTAAAAAATTT
>JAJSOM010000221.1:0-23998 GCA_023052935.1 Piezodorus guildinii
CCTTCTACCGTATGTTTGAGGACATCGTTGTCTATAACGGACGGATGTCTTCCTCGGGGCATGTTTTCCAAGTCGGTATCTCCAGCTGAAATTTAGCAAACCAACGGCGAATGGTCCGTTCATTAACACTCCCTTCCCCAAACGCCTTGCAAATATTTCTAGCGGCCTAAGCTGCTGAATGGCCGAGTTTAAACTCGTACAAAAATATTACTCGAAAATTTCATGTAAAACAACCCAATATAATATAATAGATTATAATTCCTATATATTCATGAATAGAGTGGTATAATTTCAGGGCAAATTAGCAAAAACATCATTACCAATGTATTCATTCGCGATGAAGTAGTGGAGTTTTAAGGATTTTACGAAGGAATCCATACAAAAAATTGGATTTGAGAAAAACTCGATGATTTTGGATAGCCAAGATTTTCTATTATGAGGTGGTTTGTGTTGGAGCTTTAAGTCAACTTTTTAAAACACTTGTTTTTATGAAAACTATGGTAACATTTATCGGGTTAACTTTCATTTCCGTACGTTTCAAAAAAAAAAAAAAAAAAAAAAAAAAAAAAAAAAAAAAAAAAAAAAATATATATATATATATATATATATATATATTTTGATTAAAGTCTATCGAACCGATCTAATGCTGGAAACCTTACCTGTTGTTGATTGATGGCTTTGTTATCCTCCCTCCTACGCCTGACCCCTACCCCAGGAGGGACCCCAACCCCAGGTAGCAGACTATTATCCCGTGAACACACAAAAAGCTCGCTCCCCACTCAGCAGCTGGGCTCTATCAATTTCGGCACGGTCACGGTTACTACGCAGTTGGCTTCTGTATCAAGGGCTAACATGATTAGCGTATATACAGGTTTATGTGTGTATATATGTATTTAAAACTTCAAATATTATATACGTAGTTAGTATCGTAATTGATCTTTTAATAAATTTATAAAATGTTATTCTTCCGACGGTTCTATACGGATCTAAAAGGCCGTCGCTTGTTTGAAGGATTAACAATGACTTTAGGTTTTAGAGAAAAAGGTACTGCGTAAAATATTGGGTCCGTAGTGGGATGAGGGGGGAGCAGTACAAAGATGCCAGGAAAATCGCGAAGGGATTGGTTAGGAGAAAAAAGAAGGAATCACTAATGAAGCAAATCAAGGACATAGAAAACGCAAAAAGAAAAAATGAATCACGCAAATTCTACAGATCGGTGAATCACATCAAAAGCGAACCGACTAGGAAAGGAAACCTAATAAGGGACGACCAGGGTAAAATGCTAATGCTGGAAGAAGAGGTACAGGAAAGGTGGCGACAGTATTTCGGGAACCTGCTGAACCCAAGAGATTCGGAGACCAACGAGGGAGATCAAGCCCAGTTACCATTGAGGACAAATGAGGATGACTTGGAAACCATTCCACCAGATGTAGAGGACATCGAAGACATCCTTAATAAACTCAAAAATAATAAAGCGCCAGGTAATGATGGACTGCCCGCAGAGTTGTTAAAAGCGGGACATAATGAAGTTGCAAAGGAACTGCAGGAACTGGTAGCTCAGATATGGGAAGAGGAACGTCTGCCTGAAGAATGGAATAAGGCTCTTGTAGTGCCCGTGTACAAGAAGAAGGGCGAGTCAACAATATGCAGTAACTATCGGGGGATTAGTTTGCTAAGTGCGGCATATAAAATTTTCTCCATAACCCTTTATAACAGGCTCCTCCCATATGTAGAACAGAAACTGGGCGACTATCAGGGTGGTTTTCGGCCCAATAGGTCCACTATTGATCAAATCTTCACCCTGAAGCAAATCTGTGAGAAGATGAATGAGTTTCAGCAGACTACCTGGATGTTGTTTGTCGATTTTAAGGCCGCCTATGATACCATAGTTAGGAGTAAGCTCGTAGTAGCCATGCATGAACTGGGACTACCATGTAAACTAATTCGTTTAGTAAAATGCACAATGGCAAATACAATTTGCCAAGTTAAATGCTGTGGGCTATCGGAGCCGTTTGAAGTAGAAGGTGGTCTGAGACAAGGAGATCCAATAGCTCCTCTTCTGTTCAATATTGCTCTGCAAGTTATCATCAATAGGGCGGAATTAGAACAACAAGGGACAATATTTACGAAGATGTCTCAAATTCTCGCATATGCAGATGACGTGGTCATTATTGGTAGATCCCTGCCGAGCATAAGAGCGACCTTTGAAGCAATGGACAAGGAAGCAGGAAAGATCGGTCTAAAAGTCAACGAGCTGAAAACTAAGATAATGGTACTAGGCACACGAATGGACCAGAGGCAGAGTCATTATGAAATGGGACCCTATAAAATAGAACTGGTAAGAAGTTTTCAGTATCTAGGCTCTATTATAAATGATGACCTGAAGGAAGAAGAAGAGGTAAGGAAGCGTATAGCAGCTGGTAATAGAGCCTATTTTTCCTTATCTAAGCTATTTAGAAGCAAGCTTTTGAGCCGCTCCACCAAGTTGATGCTATACAAAACCCTTGTAAGACCAGTGGTTACGTACGGTGGAGAAACGTGGATCCTCAACAACAAAAATGTGGACCTGCTTGATAGGTTTGAACGGGTAATCCTAAGGAGAATCCTGGGAGCCGTATTTGAGGATGGTCAATGGCGGCGGAGGAAAAATAAGGAATTGTTTCAGCTCTACCAGGATATCAGTATCTCCTCTCATATTAAGATACAGAGGTTAAAATGGATTGGGCACGTGATGAGGATGAATTGTGACAGGGTTGCAAGTAGAGTGTACAGGAATGTTCCGGATGGCCGGCGCCGGCGTGGCAGGCCGAAGGGTCGATGGAAGGATGGTGTAGGGAAGGATCTTAGACAGCTCGGGATCTCTCTGAGACGAGCTGAGGATCGAGAAGGATGGTTGACGACTGTTGAGCAGGCCAAGGGCGGCCTCATGCGCCTGTTGAGCCAGTAGAAGAAGAAGAAGAAGAAGAAGTGGGATGAGGCACAGGAAAATTCAGAAGGTTGCACAATGAGGAATTGCGGAGCTAATTAGTTTATAATATAGAGTTAAAATATCTTAAAATACCCACTTGTAAAATCTCATAATATTTCTATAATTCTTTTAGAATTAAGTTAAGTTCTTAGAACTCTTCAATTTGTTTCATAATGATGGAGTTTTGTTGACCGTTGAGAAATTAGATGAGGAAGATGGTTGGGATTGCGTTCATAAATTAAAAACACACATTTAAAATAAGTGTTATTTTAATTATGTGCCGACGTTTCGGCCTACAATGTGGGCCTTCATCAGGGCTAAAAGAAACTAGATAACAACCAATGTAATATATAGACTTAATAATGCGTTAGGTATATAATAATAATATGACAGTAATAAATTATGGGAACATAAATAAAATTAAATGTAAAATGATAATAAGATGACAATTATAAAGTATGGAAATAAACAAAATTAAGATGATAGTTATAAAGTATGGAAGTAAACATAATTGAGATGATAATATTGTAATGAGAATATATAAAGAGAGACTAAGCAAATGAAAAAATGACAAAGGAAAAATATGTGAACAATTAAAATTTTAAATATTAACAATTTTGAGTTGATATATGACGGTAATATATTAAAAACATAGTTAAGAGTATAGGTAATATATAAAAAAATATAGTCATTACAAAAGAGAAACAGTATGAATAAAAAATAATTTAAATTTTAAAATAATGTAATATTAAACTAATAATTATATGTCAGGATATGTAACGGAGAAAGATATGAGTATGGAAAGAGGGAGAAAGAAATGGGCGATGAAAAAAGATCCTTATCAATAAGAAAAAAAAAAAAATACATACTTGACTCGACCTGAAGACGCTGCCTAAAGGAGTGATGTTTCCCAGTTTAAAAAACGCTCATTGCGTGGAACGGAAAATATGAGAACTAGAATGTCCGTTAGGAAAATTCCAAGAAGCTAAGTTATGTTTACTGATTCGATTGTTAAAAAATAGCCAAAAGTTATTACTTGAGAGTACTTGAGTTATTACTTATGAGTATTTTATAAAATTGTAAGAAATAGTGACGAGGTAAAGATTAAAAGATATCAAGTAATAACGGATGACGATGATAAATGACGATTAGGTAATAAAATTCTCATAGACATACAATATTGTAGTTTACTAAAGAACTGTTAATAATAATAATAATAATAATAATAGGCTTACCGAACCCGAAGGTTCGATGCTAATACCACCAAACTTCGCCTCCACAGACTCTTCCAATGATCGCCGGTCAAGCCTAAGCCCCTGAGATCAGCCGGTTCAGCGAATACCAACTTTCTCGGAATCCGTTCCTCACTCAGCCCAACAACTTTACGCGCCCATTTGAGTCTATCAATGCTATCAACTCAATTATCTTCACAGGGTACAAACTCCGCAATTCCGCGTTGTGCAACCTTCTAAACTCCCCAGTGGCCTCATCTCTCTTCGGACCAAATATTTTACGCAGTACCTTATTTTCGAAAATCTTAAGCCGTTGTTCTTCCTTCAAAATAAACGGCCACGTTTCACACCCGTAAAGAACCGTCGGAAGAATAATAGTTTTATAAATTCTAACCTTTAAGTTTTTATACAGAAGCCGCGAACTAAGTAATTTAGCAACTGAATAATAACACGCATTTCCCGCCTTTAACCGGGAATTTACTAAAGAACTGTTAGATAATTAATTTGTTAAATTTTAACAAATTAAGTTAAAATTTAAATTTATCTTTAAGAATTAAAACATACAATTATACGTTTTTTTCTACAGTGAATCAAATGTGGACATCAGAAAAATCAAAATCAAGTGTTGAAACTTTGAAAGCCATTTTATGTGTCAAATACAATTTGATAAATTCTTGTGAAGATTTTTACAAAATTTTAAAAAAATGACAACAATCTAATGAAACAAATTCACTCAAATAAAAAATATATCAAGGAATAAAATATTAAATATTTTTTTTATATTTATACATTGTACTTATATTAAAAATAAAAATAAATATTAGGGTATTATTTTTATTCTGTATAAAATTTTTGTTGATCACCTTCCTCCTTCAGAGCTGTCCCGCTTTGCCCATCTAAATATCTGGTCATCTTAGATATTGAGGTGATGACGTGATATGATGTGAAGTCTTGTTTGTGACATAATAGGGAGCTTTGATTAATCAAAAATATTATTACCACATCTTGCTTCGTAACTAACAATTCCTTACTGGAATAGATTTTACGAGAATTCCAATTGGATACATCCGTTCATCCGGTGCTTTACAGGGAAATGCAAAACACTACCAAGATAACATTTGGTTTTTCCCAGCCTCAGGCACTGTAGGTATAATTGAGTTGATAGCATCGCGGAGACTCCAACGGGAGTGTAAAGTTTTTCGTGAAAAACGAATTCCGAAAAAAGTTAGTAAACGCTAGGCCTAATCGTTGGGAGGATTGTATTAAGTCTGATCTCGGGGTATGGGGCTTGACCGGTTATCATTGGAAGCATTTGTGAAGGCAGTATTTGTCAGTATTTCCATCGAACCATCGATTACAATTATTATTATTGTATAAAACTCTTCTTTCGAATCAGTTTCACATTTTTAGGATTGCTTGATTATAAAAACACATATTTATTACCGATGTTCAGGGAAAAATTTGTTGATATTCCAGCTAAAATAAGAAAGAAGAAAGAAACTTTATTTATTTGCATAATATTTACGATGTAAATTCAATACAAATATGTTTAGTTTCATGATTTCAGTGGACTTTTTTTCATGATAACAGAGTTTCAATCATCCTTTGAATTTACTAATGATTATACAATATTTTGTTTAAGACAGTAGGAAAAGTACGAAAAAAAAAAAAAAAACCTACACAATATAAATTACAATATTAATTTAAAAGTACATGTTTGGTTCTTTTGTGCTTGTAGCGCTTTAGTGATGTTTTGTTGTAATTACCAATTTCTAGTTTTAATGGGTTTTCAGAAGCTGTGGTTTTATCAAAATAGTTTTTGGCTACTGTGTAGATGGAAGATTTAGTTCAAAGAGCATTTTTGAATTTTTAATATATCGTGGGTAGTTGTTGATGATTCTCATACTTGTATTTTGTATTGTTTCTATTTTTTTATAATTGGTATTGCTAGTCGAGCTCCAGACGGGCGATGCATAACAGATCTGGGCACGTGTGACTGTTTCATATAGTAGTAGTTTGTTCCGAGTGCTTAAACTGGATTTTTTATTAAAATAAGGGAACATTTTATAAATACATTTTTTTGTTTTTTCAGCTAAAAAAGAAAGTCCTCAATTATAAAGAAAATCACAATACTTGTGTTTACTTCGAAAATATTTCTTTTCACCTGCGAAAACCTGATTAAGTCAATAAAGGTTTTAATTAAACTGTAATTTAATTTTAAATTTATTTTATTAAGTCCATTTATTTGTTTTTCCTTCAGGCGGAATTCTTTTATGGTAAATAACTTAGTTTTGATATGCTGCCTACAATTTATGGAAAACGGTCCATGCCACCTCTTACGGGTAACGCTGACATTTTTCCCAACGTGACACCAACTTTTTTATCCCCGAACTGAAAAACTCTGAGCTTTGAAGTGAAACAAAATCTGAAAACGCACTTTTCACTTGATCATCATTTTCAAAAAGTTTTCCTCTGACGAAGTTGTCTAAATTCCTGAACAGGTGCGGAAGAACTTCGTAGCCCAGTTCCTTCAATTTTTGCACGGTATGTTTTGAAGAACGGGGTCTTGCTGCCGCTCTGTGAGATCATGAGGTACCCATGTATCGAGCTTTTTTACTTTCCCAATACATTTTAAATGTATGGAAACGGTAGATGCGCTTGCATTTAGTTGTGCTGAGAGTCCTTTAACTGTTTGGTAGGGGTTTCCTTCTACAGTATGTTTTAAGGACACCGTTGTCTATTACGGACGGAGGTCTTCCTCGGGGCAAGTTTTCCAAGTCGGTATCCCCATCTGAAAACTTAGCAAACCAACGGCAAATGGTCCGTTCATTAACACTCCCTTCCCCTAAAGCCTTGCAAATATTTCTAGCGGCCTCAGCTGCTGAATGGCCGAGTTTAAACTCGTACAAAAATATTACTCGAAAATCGCGTGTTTCCATGTTCATATTTGGGGGTATACTAAAAAGTGGGTAATTGATTGTGAAGCTAATGTTTTTAATACAAAGGTAAAGGATTAGTAACTGTTTGCTTTAAATATGTTAACATTCTTTTTTTTTTTTTTTTTTTTTTTATTTCTTTATTGAGATATATTACAATTTGTTACAAAATGAACAATAATAATATTGATAAGAGACCACATTCATACTATATATACAGGAAATAATAATAATGGTCAAATTACATAAAATATAACATAAATGAATTCATATATATACAATAAATTAATAATAATAAATAAAAAACAAAACAAATCGAAACAAAAACCTATTATTGAGATAAATAAAAAGTTGGCAAATAAATAAACATCTTACCCACAATCATAACTATATACAATATATACAATTGCTAAGGGACCCCAGCAAGCGCTTTTCCCTCCACTTGTGGAGGAAAAAGCGGAATCCAAGAGATCCCAGCGCCTCTATCTCAGCCGCATCACTGGTCTGAGCCAGTGGAGGCTGAGTCAGGGCGCTGTAGCCACAAACATACCGTACATGAGTGGAGGATCTGACCATTGTCAGAACTCCAATTTAAATGTTTACAATAGGTCTCGTGGCCACTGCCGTTTCAATCTTCGGGGAGGATTGTAGGGATGGGTGGTGCTGGATAGGGATTGCGCTAGAGGGTTAGGATGATGAGTAAGGTTCTGATGAAATTTGGAAAATTTGGATGGTACCAGGTCTAAAACAAACGGAATATTAAGGTCATGGTGTAGGGTACAGTTGGTAACGTAATAAGGAGCATTAACTATTGTTCGGAGGACTTTGGATTGGAAGGATTGGATGCGTTTGATGTTAGAAAGTTTAGCTGTCCCCCACAGTTCAAGTCCGTAGGTCCATATAGGTTTCAGTACTGTCTTGTATATTAGTAATTTGTTGTCAACAGTAAGATGAGATTTTCTGTTTAGTAGTCTGTATAACTGGCCGAATCTGCGGTTGAGTTCTTTTCTTTTGAGTCTTGTATGTGGGTTCCACGTCAGTCTTTTGTCTAGTAAAAAGCCGAGATACCGGACTGTGTCTGAGGAAGGAAGCGGCATGGAATTGAAATTAACCGTTGGACAGGATTTGCGTCGAAGGGTGAATGTGACGTGAGTGCATTTGCTTTCGTTCACCTTAATGCGCCAAGCATTGCACCAGTCTTCGACAAGGGAAAGATGCTTTTGGAGATTTAGCGATGCTACTTCAGGATCGGAATTGGATGACAAAATGGCGGTATCATCAGCAAATGTTGCCAGAAAGGTATCGGGATCGGTAGGAATATCGGCGGTGTAGAGGATGTAGAGGACGGGTCCTAAGACGCTGCCTTGAGGAACACCGGCCTCAACAGTATAATGTTTGGAAAATTCGGAACCACTGCGAACTCGGAAGGAGCGGTTTGATAAATAGGATCGGAGGATTAGGTATAAGGATTGAGGTAAATGGGTTTTGAGCTTAAAGAGCAGTCCCGGGTGCCACACCCGGTCAAAAGCTTGAGCTATGTCCAAAAAGGCACCCGAACAATACTCCTTGCACTCAAGGGCGGAGGAAATGTGGTCTACAACTCGGAGTCCTTGGTGAACCGTGGAATGTTGAGGACGAAATCCAAACTGATGTGAAGGAAAATTGTGAAATTTGGCTAGGATTCGTTTTAATAGGAGTTTTTCGAAGATTTTGGAGAGGATCGGGAGCAGGCTAATTGGTCTGTAAGATGAAGTGTTGTGGGAAGGTTTGCCTGGTTTTAGGAAAAGGATGATAGTTGAATGTTTCCATATGAGAGGGAAATAGGTAGTGCGTAGGATACAGTTATAGAGATATGCAAGAAATGTAATGGCTTTGGGAGGAAGTTGTCTTAAGATCTGAGGAGTAAGGAGGTCGTATCCTGGGGATTTACGGAGAGGAAGCTTTTTAAGAAGATATTTAACCTCAGATGGATTAACTGCTTTAGGTGGTAAGGATAGTGGTATTGGTGACATAAGGAACTCTTCAACTGTTGCAGTATGGGTTGGATTGAGCTCAGGATGAGGAGTGAAAACTTTGGAAAGGTGCTGCGCGAATTCCTCGGCTTTATCCTTGTCAGAAGCAGCCCAGGAACTATCACAGCGCCGAAGAGGGTGGGAAATGGTGTGGGATTTTAGAATTCTCTTCGTGACATTCCATAGGGAATTGTCACGAGTCGAGAGAGAGGAGAGGTAGGAATTGTAGGATTGGGAACGGAATATCGCCAACTCCCGCTTTAATTTTCTACAAAGAAAGTTGTAAGAGCGGCGATCTTCTGGGTGGCGGGTGCGTTGCCATAATGATCTGGCTCGGCGTTTGGTGTTGATGAGGTCCTTCAGGTGTTGTGGTAAATGGCTTTTGTTAGGAATTCTTTGGGATTGTTTGGGAGAAGAGGCAGTCCAGGCAGCTTGTTGAATTGTGGTTGTAAAGGAAAATACGGCATCATCTAGGTCAGTTTGGGTTTTGAGAGGTACTCTGAGGTCAATATCATTGGTAAGGATTTCGCGGAAGAGGTTCCAGTTGACAGGGCCTCTAATGAATGACGGTGGGAAAGGTTTCGGAATAGGAGTTATGGATACATTTAGGATTAATGGACTATGATCAGAGGATAGTTCATCAAGGCGAGTTACGGAATAGTTCAGGGAGCCTAATCCGCAGTGGATGAAGAAGTCGAGGATGTCAGGATTACGGTTAGGATCTGTCGGCCAGTAGGTAGGAGAATCGGGAGGTAGGAGATGAAAGCGTCGGGAGTTGAGTGCAGACTGCAACGTCCGTCCACGAGAATTGGTGGTTCTAGAACCCCACTGTTGATTCTTAGCGTTTAAGTCGGCACCCAAAATGAAGTGATTTCCCAAGGAGTTGAGGAAGGATCCAAATTGGGCAGAGGAAATAGGATGTTTAGGAGGGCAGTATGCTGATGCGATGATAAGCGGAAAGGAAAAGGTTTTGATTACAATGGAAGTTGCTTGTAGGTAATCGTGGGCGGGAAGTGGGTGTAAGTGATGGGTGACGGATCGGCGGACAATGACAGCAGTACCGGCATGGGCTTTGCCGTCTGGATGGTCTGTCCGGTATGTTATGTATTCTGGTATTTTGAAGTACTGTTTAGTGGTTAGTCTAGTTTCAGTAATGAGTGCAACATCAATGTTTTTGTCTTGCAGTACGGCTGTAAGTTCGTCAGTGTGAGTTCTAACACCATTCGCATTCCAAAGGAGAATGGATAAGGAATTAGGTGAGGTCATTTATGGTTTTTGTAAGGCAGGAATAAGATTTGATACAAGGTTTGTAAGGAGTGATATTAGGGGCATAACAAGGGATTTAATTTCGGAGATAAAGGATGTCATCAAACTGGTAAGGTCTGTGGCATTTGAAGGAGGAGGGATATGAGAGATTTGTGGTTGATTAGGATTTTTAGGATTGGTTACATTTTGAGGAAGAGGTATATGTGGAATGGATTGAGGTACATTCTGTAGTTCCGGCAGGGCCACGGCTTCAGTACTTTGATTCCCACCTCCAAGTAGGTGGGCAAATGATACATTGGCATCAATAAGTTTTGAGGGTTCTCTTCTGTTTCTTACTTGTCTTGCTGTTTCATCCAGTACTTGAGGTTTTTGAAACCTGGTCCTCAGTTCCTTATAGATTTGGCATCCTTTATAGTTGGCTGGGTGGTCCTTGAGGCAATGAGCACATACAGCTGGTGTTGATTTTGGTTTTGTACACTCCACAGACTTGTGCTGTTCACCGCATTTCACGCATCGAGGTATGTGATGACAATAACTTTTAGTATGTCCATATGCTTGACAGTTATGGCACTGAACTATCTCCTTCTTTATGTAAGGTTTTTCAACTCTTACGCTGGTATAGTACAATCTATTGAGGTCATAGATTTTTTCAACTCCTTCTGCTGGTTCCAAGTCCACAAAAAAGAGAGGTAGAGGAATTTTATCCTTTAGGACATTAGTGACTTGCCGCACTTTATAGCCCATCTCCGTTAGTTCTTCTTTAATTGCTTCAACTGGTGTCGAGGGGTGTAGGTTTCTGATTACTACCCTTAAAGCTCTCTCTTGGCGTAGCTGATAGGTATGGAAATCTGCTTTGGTTTCAGTTAAATATTTCACTATTTTTCTATATGTCTCGGCAGTAGTAGGAGATATTTTGGTATCATTGATTCTACTCATACAGTAGTAGCTGGTAGATTCGGTAATTTTGTTCAATTGCGCACACAACAACTGGAAATTTCTGATATTTTTGACAAATATGGGAGGAGGCCGTGGTTCACTGGGTATAGGAGTAGATTCCATGTTTTCTTTTTCATTATGCAAAATCTGAAAAGGATTTGGGGTGAAAAACGGCGATTCGTCAGTCATCCCTTGTGACGATGTGCCAGGTTGTGGTTCAGATTCTGAATTAGTACCTGAAGGGGTTGCTTGTAATCTTTTATTAGTATCACGGCGAGGTCTTTGTTTCGTAGGGGACGGGATTGAACCACTAGATCTAGATCTAGATCTTTTAGTTGAAGCTTTGGAGGACATTACTTGATGATAATATCGCATTTCATGTAAGGAAAATAATTAAATAATAACCAGATGTGGGGAAAAAAAAAATAACTTAAGAAAAGTTAAGCAAGACCAGCCTTGCCTAGCTATTGGCAATCAGCTGATATGAAGAGGTGACTCAGCATTCACTTTACAGTGTAAATTGTAACCCAACTTACCGTTGTTTGCTCCAATATTTACTGTTGTTGTTATCCTGAAGCCTGGTGATGTTTTCAAGACTTTTCTGAAGTGATATCCAACTGAAAAAGCAAGAAATCCAAGAGCCGATTTTGTTAACATTCTGAAGAAAAAAATTGAGACCTGCAAAATCCTTTATGTATTTCAGAAACTATAAAAACGGACATTTCATGTGAAACAACTCAATAGAAAAATAAGAAAGGGAGGAAGGTGTTAAACATGGTGGATGTTGGACGGGAGAGAATTCCTAAATCTGATGGAAGAATCGAGAATTTTAACTTCTGGAGATTATATTGTCTAAATAAATGAAAATATCTTTCTAAAATATAGTCAATTAAAAAAAAAAAAATTTCATAAATACAATTTTTATTTTAATAAGGCTTTTCTGGACATTAAGGAGTTCATCTTTTGGCCTTCATTAAAACATCAACTGAATCAATTTCTAAAACATAATTCTCAGCAGAGCAAAATAAACTTTTATATATATATATATATATATATATATTTTGATTTTTAATGTGTAAAGTTCTATCTTTTTTTTTTTTTTTACTTTGAATATACCAACAAGTATTTTGAGATTTCTCACGTTTAATAGGAATCCACCACTATATTAGTTTCTATTTTGAATTATGTTTTTGAGTTCTGAAGTGTGAACTGAAATGTGCATGGAGTGAGGATATTGGTATTGGGCAATCTCAAGTACAGGATGTACCCACCGCCATCTAAATAGTTGTGGTTTGTGGCAAATTATGTTTGCTATTTCCGGCACACCGGATTTAATACATGCCATTCACTTATTTTTAGTGCAAACCCTATACAAATAGAGACGGCTGAGACAGCATACATAATTAAATATCAATTTAAACTCAGTTTATGCATGGCACTTTATGCAGTTTATGCTTGGACATGGCTCAGTAATGCCCTGATGATGGCTCACAAGCTTGAGTTTGCAACGTTGGCTAAATTTAAAAAATGACGGATTCCTGATTAATACACCTATAATAGTTTCTACAGTCGACTATACATTCTCAACTAAATATTTAAAAAAAAAAAATGTTATCTTAAAAAGCCAATAAAACTGATTGATTTTTTTAGATAATAATAAAATACCTAGATCATTTAATAAAACAGGTGTTTCTATCGAAACTGAACGTAATTAATTGAGACGTTGATTTCCAAAAGGTACTAAAGGACATTTTTTTCAAAGTTGATATTTTCACATATTTGTATTCTAATGGTTTGGTTTTATCTAAATCCGTCATCAAATTTTATCCAAGAAACATAAAAATCCTTTAAAAAAGTATTTAAAAATTTCATTTCATTCCAAAAGGTACTAAATTCACATTTTATTTCATTCCAAAAGGTACTATATCCATGTTTCGCTCCAAAAGGTACTATATCCTATGTAAACAGATATAACCTTTCATTTCATTTCCTTCCAAAAGGTACTATATTTCCTACTAAACGGCAGAAGCATCTAACCGCGTAATATATCACCATTAATTTATTGTTTTCATCATTTTATGCATTTTTATTGGTTCATTTAGCACGTCTTGAATCACCGCTATTATTTTGATCACTGGTTTTAACCTAATAATCAGTTTTTAGGCTATTTGAAACAACTTAGTTGCGTCGCTTTGGTTCTTTTAGGTTGTCAATTAAATTAAGTTTTTTCATAGTATTTCTTCTTGCAGCAACATAAATTTGGTTTAAAATTTTTCAGAAACTCACATTTTAATAGAATAATGGTATTTTATGCAGCAAATAGTTGGAATTAGCATTCCACGAACTTGCTAAATATGTGAAGAAAATCCGTGCATGATCTAACTTAGTAGTCGATTTTTTTATGTAAAATAAAAGCTCAAAAGTTATTATTTATCAGTATTTATGGTTAAATATTGTATACACGTCGTTAATAATATAATTAAATTTGCTAAATTCACACAAATAGTAAATACAAGTTCAAAACAAACTTCATAATTACATACTTTCTTATTATAGTGCCATAAATAGATATATTGTCCTTTGAATATTCACTTTCTTTATGAATAATAGATAATCAATGTAATTAACCAACAAAGAAAGATGTTTCTCAGAGGGAGAATAAGGAAATATACATAACTTAGTAATTAACGATATAAAGACGTTAGTTATCGGCAATGTTGGATCTGGAAGGTTATAGTGACTGTTACCAACTTACCTTGCGTTATATTCTTCCAAAAAGTACTATATCCCTTTTAATTCGTTCCAAAAAGTACTATATCCATGTTTCGTTCCAAAAAGTACTAAATCCATATTATATTGTTTAAAAGTCATCGGAAAAGTGCAATAATTTGGAAAAATGAGTTGGTAACACCTTTATAAATCAACTTTTGATTTTAATAAAAAAAGAGTCACGTAAATTAGGCCAATAATAAATAAATGACAGATTTTTGCGTTTCCTGTAAAATTCTCTAAAGTGGATATAGTACCTTTTGGAAATCAACGTCTCAATTCTGTAACCTTTTTTTCATCTCTTTATTTGAAAAACCTTCTATTGATTTTAAAAATGGAGATAAATGAAAGTCGTAAGCTGCGCGCACCAGATTTTTTAATTGATATTATTGAATCATCATGTGTAGAGGTGAAATAACCTATATTATAATAACATATTGAGAAATCTATTGAAATGTATCAGTTCCCAGGATCCTAGAAGATACCTATTACCTACTCTTTGAGAAACCACAATCTTTGCTGAGTATAGATAACTATTAAGAAGGCCTGTTAATATATATAATTTAAAGAGAAGACTATATCCCACAGCTGACTGTAATATAGAGCAGGTGGACCTGTCAGCTGTTCCTCAACAGATTTGTAGCCTCCTTGAACCGGAAGTCCTCAGCCTTGTTGTTATCTTGGGCACATGGCGCGTCCGCAATCTCGGTCAGGGCGGTTTACTTCTATCTAAGCCTTTTGGGTTCTATAGCGTTGTAAAATAAGTTTGTAGCGTTTTTCAATATTTCAATTTAATCCTCTCTGTTTGTTTATTTATTTAACGTCACTTTATGCTACTGTGGCTAATCGGACGATGCTACAGTGGGAGTCCTAAATTTACCTATCCAGGTTTTATCAGGATAGGGATCTTTAACGAGTACCTGACATAGCACAGGCTCGGGACCACCTTTTAACGTCCCCTCCGAAGGACGGCATAACTAAGGATTTTTTACTCCCATTAAAATTCTCTCTGTGTTTATAAAATCATGTTTACTTGGTTATTTTATTTTTTATTTTTTTCCAGTGGCGCGACAGGCCGTGTAGATTCTGGGTCTCGCGGTGTAATCTCTTGAGAGATTACATTCACGTTTCTCGACGCATGTTATAGTGTAGAGGTATCACCCCCTACGCCTAATTTTGTGAATGTCCACCAATTGGCTGACGGTTCTTACATGCCCGAGAGAGGGATCACTTGTAGCTGGGTGGCTAGCGTAACAGCCTCCCATGCCAAAGGTCACGGGTTCAAACCCGCAGGTGGTCCTAGGATTTTTTAATGGGAGTAAAAAATCCTTAGTTACGCCGTCCTTCGTAGGGAACGTTAAAAGGTGGTCCCGAGCCTGTGCTATGTCAGGTACTCGTTAAAGATCCCTATTCTAATAAAACCTGGATAGACAAAATTTAGGACTCCCACTGTAGCATCGTCCGATTAGCCATAGTTGCATAAAAGTGACGTAAAACGAATAAACAAACAAACAAACATGCCCGAGAGAGAGGCTGTGAGTGGATCCCCATTTAATTACATCCTTATAAAAGCCCCGCCGGGACTGGAATTCGAACTCACAACCTATATCATGAGAGGCTAGCGCGCTAGCCACTCAGCCACGATCTCCCATTACCTGGTTAATAATGCTTACATATTCTAAAAAAAGATTAGTTGAGGTGCTTTTATGCATCAGTTTCAACGGAGATTCCTTATCTTTATGTAATATTTTGCTTCCTCAAAATGAAAGATAAAAAAATTCATTTTCGTCAATTAATGATTTTTTTTTCCAGAAAATGAATATCCGCTGCACAGATGGTTAATAAAATTTTCCATGTCTAAAGCGATGATACCTTTGGAGAAAGCACCATCCGCAAGTGGTTTGCTCTGTTTAGATTCTGAACTTCAGAATCGAACATTTTTACTTGAAGACTATATCTGAAAGATGGCAAGATGTAATATATAAAAATGGGCCATATAAAATTGATCAAAAATATTTACAAGAGCCTGAAGTGAGATCAGCAGTAGAAAACTCAGAAAAATTATTTTACAACCCAATATTTTGATAGGTGGAGAACGCCCCCTCTGCCCCTTTCTTGCTATCCTACCATGATCGAAATGAAAACAAAATCACGTCTTTCTGTCCGCTTCATGGTCCTCTGGAATACTCTTCCGTCTAACATCTACCATGCGTCTACCTTATCTTTAGTTCTGGTTCCTCATCTTTTCATATATTCTCGGTTCCAAACCGTAGTTAGCCTATTAAGTTGCAATTGTGTTTGAATTATAACATATTTTAACTTTGAAACACGGTTCACCTGTAGCATTGTGGCTAGTATAACAGCCTTCTATGCCCAAGGCTCAAACCTGCAGGTGGTCCTATGATATTTTCAGGATTTCCTTCGGAGGGGAAATATAAAGGTGGTCCCGATGTCAGGTACTCGTTAAAGATCCCTATCCAAATTAAACCTAGATAGGCAAAATTTAGGACTCCCACTGTAGCATCGTCCGAATAGCCATAGTGCATACAGTGACGTTAATTAAACATCTATTGTTGCGAAGTTAATCTGCAGTTTCATATGATTTCAGCCTTGTTTGTCAGACGTGTGGAATACTGTAGTTCTAGTAGATTACTAAAGGATACTGCAGGATATTAAGTCATTTTCCAAGTTATATTATATCTCTCTTATGGTTTTAGTAAACAATTAACAGATCAGTAATAACAAATACACAAATACTTTAATGAGTGCATTATTTGAGGATGTATTGATACTAGCTAGAAGGCACTCCTTCGGTCTGTAAGAGATTAGGATCTCCACTCAAGGAAATTAGTTCTGGGACAGAACGTCTCAATTATCTTGTCAAATCCCACGAGCCTTGTAATCGGATGGTTCATGTCCCTTCCATTGCGTTATGCTTTTAGTACTAGTCGTCGAGTTTATATGGTTAGGGTTGATGATAAGGAGTTTAACTCCGTGGTTTAAAACGCCATATACTAATTGTTTGTTAAATTATGAGTTGTGAATTTTAATTTACAAAAAGTCAGTCAAAATATGTTTCCTCTTTATGAAATTAAAGTTATACAGTTTATATACAGATAAAGTAATATTAACGTTTTTTTATGATTATTATTTTTTTTATCTATCTATTTATTTATTTATTATTATTAGTGCGATATCTCCCTAACTAAAGGTCACGGGTTCAAACCTGCGGGTTGTCCTAGGATTTTTTAATGGGAGTAAAAAATAAAAAAGGAAAAAAAAAGGAAAAAGGAAGTAAAAAAAAAAAAGTTTTACTCCCATTAAAAAATCCTTAGTTACGCCGTCCTTCGAAGGAGACGTTAAAAGGTGGTCCCAAGCCTGTGCGATGTCAGGTACTCGTTAAAGATCCCTATCCTAATAAAACCTGGTTAGGCAAAATTTAGACTCCCACTGTAGCATCGTCCGATTAGCCATAGTAGCATAAAGTGAGTTAAATAAATAAACAAACAATGTTTTTAAAATACCTGACATTTTCCGGTTTTACCGATTTTCTCTGTTGCTAGACACCCTGTAATCATATATTTAGTCGTATCCGGGTTAATTTACATTGCCAGTAAAATTCGGTTACTACTAACATTAATATTTGACAATAACTAACCAAAACAAGCACTGCTATAAAGACGGTTACAAGATTGCCATGCCAGGCCGTTGATACAAGAAACAAATGGACTGTCACTTACTCAAGTTAAAGAGCTGAAACATTTAAAGTCGAGCATAAATCGTAAAGATGTTGAAGAAGAAGATAAGAGAGTCAGCAAACAAAGAAAAATAAACAAGAGAGAAATGGGCTGAGGCCCGCCTGGGTCCATTACTCAAGTGATATATCGATTAGTTGGCTCGATAAGGAGAATCGATATACACCCTTCTCGATTTAGATGTCATACTCTTCGTATTCACAACTCTTTTATATCTTGACGAGGATTTGTCGTTCGGCCAAATCAAGCATTTCTGACTTCGTGCAAAGATCGCGTGTCTTCTGGGATATAAATCCTTCAATTTACAAGGCAATGGAGTTGGTTTTAAAATGACAGTTATTAGTAGACATTTTCTGAAGTTATGTATTCAGGAAAAGTTCTGACAAAGTAACTTAGTTTTAGATTTTAAGTGATTTTTATTCATGCTTGAACATTTACATTTAAAAATTACGTCAAATTCGTATCTCTTTAAGAAGGTATGAAAAAAATGTATTTGTTCATAGCCAGAACGTCGAATTAGAGAGGTAATCTATTAGATAATCCTTATGAAGTTTGTTATGATGTAATTGTATTTTTTTAATATTTTACTCTTGGAATAAGGATTTTATAAAATGTTGGAAACATAAAAAAAAAAAAATAAATAATAATAAATAAATAAAAGGCACTGGCAAGGACCAGACAAACCTATAACAAAAACCTATATCTTGGAACAACAAATTCAGACATTACCACACTGTAATAAAAACGGAAGCGCTATACGCAGCGGAAACGCCAACCTCGGGAAAGAGAAAACTGGAAAACTTGGAAACACACGAGAGAAAAATCTTAAGGAGAATTATGGGGCCAGCCAAGAACAGAGAAGTACAGTGCAGACGAAGAAGCAACAATGAAATTTAACGGAACAATAAGCCAATAGATGAACTCATTAGAAAGCGAAGATTAAAATATTTTGGGCACGTTTGGAGGATGGAAGGAAACAGGATGGTGAAGAAATTAGTCCATAAACGGCTATAACCTGGATTAAGGAAGTAAAACAAGATCTTGAACGAGCTGGAATCAGAATTGAAGAAATGACGAAGAGAAAAATATTTGGAGAAAAAGTCAAGAAGGGTTGTTCCAAGTCGAACACAAGAAGGTAAGAACGGGAACCAAGTGGACGGAAGAACGAAAACAGCTGATTCTGAACAGATGAAGGCTTCTTGGGAGAGGAGAAGAACAAATAAAAGTTGAAATGTGCTTCACATTAGTCTACCAACGTGATCTCCAAATTTAGGTTAAAAACATAAAAACAGTAATAAAGACGTATAATATACTGTTGGAAAGCTAAGATTTTAGAAAAAACATAATGTTGTCCACAAAACTGTAAGTTAATGTAGAGTGATGAAAAACCGATAAAACTAACTGATTGTTGCAAATATTACTACACTAGATTTTTTAAACTAAAACTTCATAAAATAAACTTTGATGAAACTTCAATGCAATTCTTTAACCTATTTTGACCTTCAATTGTATTTGAAAATTCTTAAATTCATTTTAGCAACAGAGGTAAGTGAGGTAAGTCTTGTGTTGAGTGCACCAGATTTTTTATAGGTTGTTTCTTTGTTGTATAAATGGGGTGTAAAGTATTTTTTTTTTTTTTTTTTTTTTTTTTTTTTTTTTTTTTTTTTTTTTTTTTTTTTTTCTGGGGGCGGTCGGGCAAATTCGTTTAGGAACCACTAGTCTAGACTAAGACGAGAAACCCCAAACCTACCCAGAAGCCTTGCGTGGTAACCATTCTACGTATCCCTCGCATACAGACAATACCCTTTAAGTCACCCCCAATCCATGTTTCAAAGAATCATGAGGGTACATTCTGCAGCCCCTATCTTCAGCTGTGGAGATCTCGTAAGAATAAAAATTCTTTCAGTGGAATCCAACCGTTCTAAGACTTTTTAATTTCACATACATATATATGAAATGTATATAAAGGGAAGTATTGCAATCGTCAAAATTTTCGAATTATAGTTTTCAACGGAAATTATTTAATAAAATTAAATTATAATTTTTCAAGTACCGAAAAAAAGGTCGTTTTTTTTTTTATATAAGAACAGTAATATAGATGTATAATATACCGTTGGAAAGCTTAAGATTTTAGAAAAAATATTATCTTATACACAAGCTTGTAAAAGTTAATAAAGAGTGATGAAAAGCAGATAAAACAAACTGATTATTTTAGATAATAATATAATAGATTTTTTAATAAAACACATAATTCAATAGAAATTCAACTTAATTAAATGTTTATTAGTTTCCCTCATTTTTATCTTTAACTGTATTTGAAAATTCTTTAATCGAATTTTCTCAAAGCTTACACGCAGAAATCGTCACTTATTATTAGTCAACAAATGTTTTTTTCAATATTTAAAATGCAATCCCTGAGACTATTTCAATCAATATAAATCCCATTAATTTGATTAACAAAATTTTTGAGAAAATTGTCAAAAGTTGTAATTGCAAAATATGTGCAAAATATATAATGCTAAGTGGTAGTAATATTTTTTTTGATTCGAATGCAAAAGTTTCTGTTACGTTCCAGGTATATAATTTGTTCAACTATGAAATTTTATTTTGTAAATGTTTTCGTTTTTGAAACTCGAGAACTAGAATTTGGAAATTTTCTTGATCGGGATACTTTCGAGAATTGTCCACCAGACATTGAGACAGTAAAAATGCGTTTTATGAATTTCTATTAGCTTGCCGTTTTAGGCTACTTCAACACTTACTGGACAAACAGATAAAGCTTCTTAACTACAAAAGGCTCATCTACATGACTACTATTAGACATGATAAACTCCATTCTCACTCTAACCCACTAGTTTCAATCCTTTCTTCCTCTTCAATTCCTGATAATCCTCCGGGGTGCCTGAAACTGAGATGGCACCGGGACCTTCTAGTTTAGAATATTATTAGTACTTCCAACGGGAAGCTTCTCAAGATGTATTTCATGTCATTGTATTATATAACTATCATATTTACTAGATGTATTTTGTTTTTAATACAGTTGAAAAAATTAAAAAAAAAAAAAAAACTATTAGTTATTATTTCATATGTTACAACCCAATATTTTAATTAACCCTAAAAAATATGCCTAAAATTGATGTAATGGAAACCAGACCGGAACAAAGTACACATCAAGAGTTCTCGACACCACAAGGTAGAAGATTGTTGTGTGCCAAGTCGGGCCACGTCCAAGTCAAACTTGGTTAAGCCATGTTAATACGGGCTTAATATCAAACTTCGCTCGTTATATCGTTAATAATTCTGTCTAAGGGGTCTCTTATGCTTCAACACTTTGCTTACTTAACTATCCTATTTTAAGTTTAGTTTTGGTACATTACTGTGAATATTCATATATCGTTCGTAATAGACAAAAAAAAATAAAAAAAAAAATATATATATATATATATATATATATATATATATATTATATATATATATATATAATAAATAAAAACAATAATGATTTGATTAAGTAAGCTTCCTTATGGATGGATTCCAAAATGAAAACCTTTAGATTATTTCAGTTATAGAATAGTATAAAATAGTACATTCAAGATTCTGAATGAACCACTACAATTTTTTAGGATATTTTTCTAACAAATAATTTTTTTATAATTGTATTTTAGTCAAGAAACCTATATGTTGTTAATTAGTAGATTTTGTGTTAATGAATTAATATTTTAGAATATATTTATAATAAAAAACATATATATATATATATATATATATATATAAACAAAACAAATAAACCCAAATACCTCAGAAACAAGACAAAAAAAAATTTTAAATTATCACAAAATCACACAAGTTTATTATTTTCGATGAGGTTTGTTATTGAAGGTTTGTTATTGAAAATAGTAAGCCAAAAGTAACGCAAATATATAAAGTTATTTTATTAGGGTATTTTTTTACCACCGCAACCCTAACCAACTAATACATCATACATTCTTTACGTTCATCAATTAATCCATTATTATGAATCCTAAAACTCAGGGCCAACAATAAACTATTACATATTCAATTTATCGATCAACGTACCAGAAAAGGCGGTCTGCTCCAAGAAGCTCTTCAGAAAGCTGAAGATTTGGCTCCAGAGATTCAAACATTGAAAAAAAAAGCTCTTAAAGTTTATATAGATATATTGATTGTAAATAAATTTGTAGTCAGATTTGTAAATATCTATTATTATTAACAACAATATTCAAGTTCATTATAATTCATTGGCAAGTCGGGTAGATAAAGTAGAATCTTATCGTAAAGTAATCAGTCATTATATATTTTTTTAATCTAGTATACCATATTAATTATAATTATTCTTTGTTTTGTCGATTTTCGGTGAGATTCGCCCAGGTAAAAGACTTGTTAAAATATGGGAAAGTCAGGGTCTCTTTGAGCTGATTTGCAAGACACCCTGGATTAATAGTAGCAACTGTTCATGTTGGTGATATTAATATATCAGGCACATACGTTTGAACACGTTGAGAAGTTTAAGTATTTAGGTTCAATGATGACTAGAAAAAAATAAATCCAGGAGGAAATACAGTCGGATTTTCTCAAGAAATCTAAGGTTAGAATTCGTAAAACTACTGTAGTTCCGACGGCTCTATACGAATGTGAATCGTGGACGCTTACTTTAAAAAATGATCAACGTCTTAAGGTTTTTGGAAATGAGGTACTGCGTAAAATATTTGGTCCCAAAGAGAGATGAGGAAACAAAGCTTGTACTCTGTGAATATAATTGAAGTGATAGCATCACGGAGACTCATAATGGACTTGTAAAGTTGTTGGGCTTAGCGAAGAACGGATTCCGATAAAGTTGGTATTCGCTGAACTGACAAGTGTAGTGTACGAGAGGCAGGCCGAAGCGTCGATGGGAAGATTTTCCTAAGTATGATCTCGTGGACTTGGGCTTGAGCGGTTATCATTGGACGATTCTGTGTGGGCAGTATCTGCTGCTATCTGCTCGAACCTTAGGGTTAGGTAAGCATATTACTATTATTATTATTATCGGAATGTTAAAAACGGGGCTAGTACATTCAAAAATCAAATGTAGACGTGAATATAAATGATTTATAATAATATTTCGAAATATTAATGTGCTGTATTTTTTTTCTGATTTTACCGTGAATTTTCAAATAAACCACAATGATAGGCACTAGCAGGTAGGAATGTTGCTTATTCCGTTTCAAACCGCGAACCGATAACTTATGCATTCCTCGATTTGAATTGCAATGTTCCATATCCTTTCCGCCGATCTGCCAAATACGGAATAAGATTTCCAAATAACACTCCTCCAAAAAACATCACTTACAGCGGGGTACATTTGATGGATAGGTGTTCTCTGGGTGCCGGGTTAGATCCCCGCCTATGACAATATAATAATTTGTTCTGTTATTTCAATCGTCGGACGATCCTAAGATAGGGAGGCCTTTCTGTCGCTCACCTAACCTCTGTACACTAGGTACCTGAAATTTCAGAGAAAAAAATCTGGTGCGGGCAACTCACGACTTTCACTTACCTCCATTTTTAAAATTAATGAAAGAATTTTCAAACACAGTTAGAAATAAAAAATACGTGGAACTATTAAAGAATTAATTAAATCGAATTTATATAGAAACATGTTTTATTAAAAAATCTATTATATTATTATCTAAAGTAATCAGTTAATATTATCTTCTCTTCATCACTCTATATTAACTTTTAAAAGCTTGAGCATAAGATAATATTTTTTCTAAAAAGTTTTGCTTTCCAACGGTATATTATACATGTATATTACTGCTCTTATGTTCAAAAGAAAAAAATGCATTAAAAATATTTTTTCTATTTTCTCCTTTAGTTGGGTATCGAATTCATTCAATTTATATATTTACCTGTTTTTCATCAGTGGTAACGAGATAATATAGTTATTTTTATAGAATCAACAAAATTAAAGGTACTTTAGAGAATGAAAATTTAAAATATCGGTATTAAAGCCCATTAAATTTTACATCGATATAGGAAATTTAATCAAAATTGTCGAAACCGTTTTTGAGAAAATCGAAAAAAAGTGCAAAATGCATAGTATAAAGTGGCTCTTCTGGGAAGC
>JAJSOM010000222.1:0-24223 GCA_023052935.1 Piezodorus guildinii
CCTTCTAATAATAATAGGCTTAGCGAACCCGAAGGTTCGATGCCGATACCACCAAATTCCGCCTACACAAACTCGTCCAATGTTCACCTTTCAAGCCCAAGCCCCCTAGATCAGCCTTAACGCAATCCTCCCATCGACGCTTCGGCCTGCCTTTCGGACACCTACCAGTCGGATCAGCGAATACCAACTTTCTCGGAATCCGCTCTTCATCGAGCCCAACAACTTTACTCGCCCATTTGAGTCTCCGAGATGCTATCAAATAAATTATATTCACAGGATACAAGTCCCGCAATTCCGCGTTGTGCAACCTTCTAAACTCCCCAGTGGCCTCATCTCTCTTCGGACCAAATATTTTACGCAGTACCTTATTTTCGAAAACCTTAAGCCGTTGTTCATCCAGGGACCTTCTAGTTTAGAATATTTTTAGAGTGCTTCCAATGGGAAGGTTCTCTACATGTATTTCATGTTATTGTATTATATAACTATCATTTACTTGATGTATTTTTTTTTAATCGATACTCAACCATAACGACCTTAATTTTCCTTAATATTCCTCATGTTACTGATTTGGCGCGGGCCAGGTATCAATCCTTCCATGAAAAACACATTTTTCAATCTAACCCACTAGTTTCTACCCTAGCAACCTCTTTGATTCTAGATAATCCTTTGAGAAGTCTGAGAAGAAGATGGCGCGGGACCTTCTGATTTAGGATTCCTATTGGAGTATGGGTAGTGTCTCTACGTGTATTTCACATTGTTGTATATATATCTATCAAATTTACTTGATCTATTCCTTAATACTGTTGCAAATATCCATAAATATGTTTAAAAAAAAAGAATTCTAACCGTTGACTTGGTCTCAGCCAAATCACCTCCTACCTCAGCAATCGATCCTTAATACGAACTAAACCTAAGATGTGTCAGGTATTGTAGTGCTCAAGTTTTTACAACTAATTTTGTTTTATCTATTTTATTTTTTCTTACCCTCAAAATTTAATCCATAACACAAAACAACAAATACTTAGGAATATGTAAGCAATAAATGCCCTTCTGTCACCCGAAGGCATTTTAAGGAAATGTATAACGTCGCGCTGTATGTACTTTTCCAATTCGGGCTTCTTGGCCCGTATCAACACAAATATATTGGGTTGATGCAAAATTAATGCAGGTTTCCTCTATTGCAATATCTTAATTCCAATTGTGTAAACAAAGCTAATCCTAATATTGATCATTATTATACCAAAACAAACCTTATCTAATACCCTCTCTTTCACCATGAATTTGTTTAGTAAAATCGTTTTGTTCAGTGTGTTCAAAGGTCTTGAATCGAAAATGTCAAAGTGCGATTTTCGTCAAATTTATTTTTACGAATTTAAATTAGGGCGCAGCGCTGCGCAAACGGCTCGTAATATTAATGAAGTGTGGGGTCAGGGGGCTATTAATGAGTGCACGGTGCAGCGTTGGTTCCAGAAGTTTCGCAGAGGAGATTTCGACCTCGAAGACAAGGAAGGTCGGGCCGTCATCTTGCTCTGGACAACGACCAGCTGAGGTCAAAAGTGGAAGAAGACCCAACC
Source organism: Piezodorus guildinii (assembly GCA_023052935.1). Classification (NCBI taxonomy): domain Eukaryota; kingdom Metazoa; phylum Arthropoda; class Insecta; order Hemiptera; family Pentatomidae; genus Piezodorus; species Piezodorus guildinii. The sequence continues at coordinate 1,575 of JAJSOM010000222.1, forward strand.
AAAACCACACGAGAAATGGCGGCGGAACTCGGAACTCAAAAATTGCAACGTCTTTGCCCAGCATTGATGAATCGGAAGGGGCCGATCCTGCTCCACGATAACGCCAGACCACACGTTGCACAACCAACGCTTCGACGACTGCACGAGTTGGGCTACGAAGTTCTCCAACATCCGCCTTATTCACCTGACCTCTCTCCTACAGACTTCCACTTTTTCAGGCACCTGACAACTTTTTGAGGGAGAAAAATTTTCAAAACCAGGACGACATTGAAAATTCTTTTCGTGATTTCATTGAGTCCAGGGATTCGGATTTTTTTTTCTGGTGGAATAAGAAAGCTTGTTGAACGTTGGCAAAAGTGCATTGATTCAGATGGAAATTATTTTGATTAAATATATATGGTTAAAGTAAAGATATGGCGTATTTACAATACCTACTAAAAACCTGCATTAATTTTGCATCAACCCAATATTACGCGGAGGAACCATTATGCTGGATTATTGAGGTGTAATCAGTTCAGACGTCAGAATTTCTTCCCTACACGACTACGTCAACGAGGGAAATAGCGCTTTGCCACCTTCCAGGCCTGTGTGGTGGGGTCACATCATTGAAGAATGGTTTAGTACATGTCTTTAGTCCATCGAAAATTGAATTTGCCCTGGGCTGATGTATTCTGGGACTGTTGGGAGCTGGATTCCTTGAAGGATAATGGCACTCTTCCCCTTTTGGAGATTTGTTCCTCTGGCAATCCGCCGTATGGAGTTTCCGGAACGTCTAAAGCTGTTTTAATGTCGTCTTATAAAGGTGGCGCAGGAGAGGTGGTGCATAGAGTCTCTATAGAGATAATAATATATAGAGAACTATAATAATAGAACATAGTCGGTCGTATGAACTTGTAAATTTGTAGCTTAAACCTAAACGATGACTGCGGCGGAAGACAGCAGGAGGTAAAGTCTGTAGCCCTCCTTAGTTAGCTTTAGTTTTTGCCCGACGTGATAGAAGAAGGTTTAATGCCTATCTAGAGTTACGCCCAAGTAAAGGATGGAGCTCGAGACTGGGAGTTCTTTAAAGTCCACTTTGAAGTGAGTGGGCATCCAATGTTCTTCCAACAATGGCATCAATTTTCCCAATGTTCTTCAGCTCTTCAACGATGTTGGTTGCCAGATTTTATATTTATACTTCATTTTCAATGTTATAGTATACATTATTAAGAATTAGAATATTAACGAATCTCTATTAATCTAATGCAATCCCCTTTTCTATCCGGGTTTAATTAACTATTCTTAACAGATAATTAAACTTTGATTTTTGTGATTGTGGTTTCTATAAAATTCATTAAAGCCGTTTAACATTCTTTTAAGTTTATTGATGACATCTGTGTTGTACAAATTATCTTTTTTGAGTAAGTTCAATATTATAGTCTAAAAATCTTCTTAATGTTTTTTTATTGATAACCCATCGTTATTTATTGTATAATTATTTAGTAAATTAATTTTTTTGGTGTAAAAATGTAACAAACAATAAAATGTGGTACTAATAACGATATAAAACAAAATAAAAAAACATTAAAAATTTAAGAATTGATTGAAGTATTTTAAACTATATATATATATATATATATATATATATATATATATATATATATATATATATATATATAATATATATATATATATGTATATATATATATTCCGAGGCGCCTGAAAACAGGCCTGGCACTGGGTAGCTTCTTCACAAGACTATTTCATGCCTATATTTGTAATTTTAGCCCTTTTACTTGTATATATTGTATCGTATATACAGGTGTAACCTCGCGCGGATCTCATTACCGCGTATGGGGAGCGTCCCACGGGTGGCGGATGTGGGGATGGTCGGTGGAATTTCTTCGGAAGCTCCTCCCGGCTAAGTCCCATGGACTCGCTGACCAACAATGAGAGCGGCCCCCCAGGCTTGCTGGAGGGTGTGACGTAGGTTCGAACGCCCTACTCACATATTTTAGTTCACAAAATATCACCAAAAGTCATGGATTCCTCTGAGGTAAAACGCTCATTATCCGGAGGTAAACTAGTCCCCCGTTCGGGTCTCCGGGTGGGGACTGCTTCAGGGGAATCATGGCGCAAGATGAAAATTAGAGATCTAACAATAGGGACGTGGAACGTTAGAAGTTTAAATACGGCAGGTGGGTTAAAGTCGGTCGCGAATGAAGTTAAGGGGTACCATTTAGATATCGTTGCATTACAAGAGGTTCGCTGGCCAGGGGAGGGTTCGTTAACAGAAGGAAAGTACACGATTTGGTACGGGGGAGCGTTAATTATTGTTTAGGTACTGGGTTTCTGATTAGGAATAGATTTCTTTCCGCATTACGGGATGTACAGTTCTTTAGTGAAAGAATATCGATTGCTATATTTCAGGGTCGTTGGTCTAAAATCGCGTTTATAAACATTCATTCTCCCACCGAAGATAGTGATGATGAAGTAAAATGCGAATTTTATGATAAACTAGAGTCGGTTTACGATAAGTTACCGCGAAATTACATTAAAATAATATTAGGTGACGCGAACGCAAAGGTTGGAAGGGAAGAATTATATCGTCCTACAATCGGTAAAGAAAGTTTGCACGAATATAGTAATGATAATGGGACCCGACTAATAAACTTTGCCATTTCGAAAAACCTAATAATCAAAAGTACTACGTTTAAACATAAGGACATTCATAAGTATACGTGGACATCGCCGGATGGACAAACACGGAATCAAATCGATCATGTTTTAATACAAAACAGATGGCAAAGTAGCATAATTAACATGAGATCGTATCGGGGTGCAGAATGCGGTTCTGATCATGAATTAGTAATCGCGAAACTTCGACAAAAACTAAATACAAAAAAGAGAACACCGAACTATATTCGTCCCGAGAATTTTGATTTAGTTAAATTGAACAACCTCGAAATTAGAAAACAATTCGCGATAGAAGTAAAAAATCGGTTCGAAGCTTTGGAATCTTCAGACGAGGAACACGAAGATGTAAACAAATTATGGGAAGGAATCAGGGATAATATTAAAGAGGTCGGTAATTTATGTCTTGGAAAAATCGAAAATAAAAAGAACAAACCTTGGTTCGACAGGGATTGTCAAAATATGTGCGAAAAAAGAAAAACCGCTAAACTGAATTCCTTAAATAATCCAAGCGATAATAATGTGGCTTATTTTCGGTTAGTAAAGAATGAAACTTCAAAACTATTAAAAACACATAATAACAAACTCACTTTTCAACCTGAAAAATCAAAATTTATTGTATTTAGTAGAAAACATCGAGTACCAGATCTACATATTGTATTAAACAATAAACCCATCATTCAAGTTAATCAAATAAAATATTTGGGATTGACATTGGAGAGAAAGCTAAATTGGGACCTACATATTAATAACCTAAAAAATAGGCTGTTAAAAATAGTCCATGGCTTATCAAACTCCGCAGCACTAACTTGGGGTTTGAACTCCGAAGTATTGTCAACAATTTACAAAGCTGCTATTCAGCCAACTATGACATACGCAATAGAAGTTTGGCATAAAGGACTTTCTCACAAAAAGAACTTAAAAAAACTAGAATCAGTTCAAAGAATGATAGCTATCAAAATTATTAAAGGATACAAAACTATTTCATATGACGCATCTTGCCTTCTCGCTAACATTACCCCTATTTCCATACTTTCCGATGAAATACTAAATAAATTCGAAATTATAACATTAGGCAAAAATCTATTAAGCTTTCCGATTCATGAATTTGAACACAAAATTCCGTGTAAACTTTGGATTCACCAAAAAGATATTTCGAAGCCTAACATTACAGACACCAGCCCGAATAGCGGCATCAACATTTACACTGACGGTAGCAAGGATCAAGACAAGGTAGGAGCTGCCTTCCTTGCTTTTGAAGGACAGCAGCTGGTGCATTCAGCGCGATTTAGGTTAGGCCCTTATTGCTCAAACAATCAGGCAGAAATGTATGCACTATTACAGGCTGTACTCTACATAAAAAATTCTCATTATACCTCTAACTTCTGTATCCAGACAGACAGTCAAACAACACTATCGAAATTAAGGAACATGAACATACACGAAGGGCTCTTAGAGGAAATCAGACATGGACTAATAGTTTGTCATAATGAAGGTATGAACATCAGCTTTAAGTGGGTTAAAGCCCATGTTGGCGTTGTTGGGAACGAACTAGCGGATGAAGCGGCTAAAGCGGCGGCAAGAGACACCGCTCTCCCGATAGCATACGACAAGGCACCGATCAGCGCCATCAAACACTTTCTGTCAATGAAAACAAGGCAGAAATGGAATACGAAATGGGCCATCTCAACAAAAGGTAGACACACCTATGACTACATAAAAACAATTGACGATCGAACTAAACTTAAAAAAATTTCCTACAAACTGACACAATTCCTGACGGGACATGGAGGAGCCAGAAGCTATTTATTTCGATTCAAACTAACTGACGACAAAATCTGTAAATGTGACGGTAAAAGCGAACAGACATACGACCATCTTTTATTCGATTGCAGTAAACTGGACAAACATAGACACAAACTGATCTCAACAGTCCTACTAAACGGAGACCAATGGCCGCCTTCGAAGTGTGACCTCCTTACAAAATATTTTTCAAAATTTTATGAATTTGTGGACCGGGTGGACTATGCAGAATTAGAGAAATAGAAACAGGCAATAACTCGTTATTAATTTTATTTAATTTAATTTCACTGTTATTAACACTAATCAATTGGTTAGTTAGTTTTTATTATTTCGTTAAGTATTTATAACAAATGAATTATTTATTATTTGTTACTGGTTTCTTTGTTTAGTCAATTAGTTAGTATTATTTTGTTAATTTGTTACAACAAACGATTAATTTATAAGTTTATATTTACTAGTTTTATTTGACTTATTTAATTTTTTATGTAACTTAATGTTCTGTAACATAATTTATATTATGTAATAAAAATACGCGTTGTATCGCAAGATGGTACGCGTAGAAATAAATGCACCCATTGCAGGGTTACTGTAATGAGGAAAACCGTAACTATTAAAAAATAAGAAAAGAGAGTATCTTAAAGACAAAATAATAGAAATAGAAAAACACAGAAACGAAAATAACGTAAGAGAGATGTACAAAGGTATAAACAAATCGCGTAAAAGATTTGAACCTCTATTGAATGGGGTTAAATATGCGAATAACAACATAATTGCGGATCCGACTGAGATATTAAATAAATTTAAACAACACTTTGACGGCATCTTAAATGCGGAAAATAATAATCAATCTCCTCTCTCTGAATATCAGAGCGCTGAACCATGGATAGACGCTCCGAGTAAAGAGGAAGTCGAAATGGCGATAGGAAAATTAAAACGTTATAAGGCCGCAGGAAATGATAATATCACGAGTGAATTAATCAAGGCGTGTGGAGAAGCGGGCGTTTCCAAAATACATTTTTTAGTTAAAAAGATCTGGGAAACTGAAAAAATGCCAGAAGAATGGAAAGAATCAATACTTATTCCGATTCACAAAAAAGGACCGAGGTCGGATTGTAACAACTATCGTGGGATCTCTCTTCTCCCAGTATGCTATAAAATATTCTCGTCAATTCTAACTAGTCGAATCACGGAATACGCTGAGGAAATTATCGGAGATTACCAATGTGGTTTTAGGCGGAATCGCTCGACTATTGACCAAATATTTTCCTTACGTCAAATATTAGAGAAAAAATTGGAATACAACGGTGTAGTCCATCAACTTTATATCGATTTTAAAAAGGCTTATGATTCAATAGACCGTCAGAAGCTATATAACATCATGATTGAACAGGGAATACCTAGAAAGTTAGTAAACCTAGTAGAGATGTGTTTGTCGGAAACATTCCATAAAGTTAGAATCGGTCATAATTACTCCGAGAGATTTGAGGTGCGATCGGGTTTGAAACAGGGTGACTCCCTTTCACCTGTGTTATTTAATATAGCTTTAGAATATGTCATAGAAAAGGTGATGTGTACCGAGAAAGGCTTAAATATGGGTGACAAGATTCCGGTTTTGGGGTATGCCGATGATCTGGTACTGCTAGGTGAAGACACGGAAACCATACAACTAAATACAAGTGTGTTAATAAAAACCGGTAAAGAAATAGGACTCGAATTAAATACCAAAAAAACGAAGTATATGATTAGTAGCAGAAACGGTGTCGATCTTGGTGATATTGATGTATCAGGTCATACTTTTGAACACGTAGAGAAATTCAAGTATTTAGGTTCAATTATAACTAGAAAAAATGAAATCCAGGAGGAAATAAAGTCCCGGTTAAAGGTGGGAAATGCGTGTTATTATTCAGTTGCTAAGTTACTTAGATCGCGGCTTCTATCTAAAAACTTAAAGATTAGAATTTATAAAACTATTATTCTTCCAACGGTTCTTTACGGATGTGAAACGTGGCCGCTTACTTTAAAGGATGAACAACGGCTTAAGGTTTTCGAGAATAAGGTACTGCGTAAAATATTTGGTCCGAAGAGAGATGAGGCCACTGGGGAGTTTAGAAGATTGTACAACGCGGAGTTGCGAAGTTTGTACCCTGTGAATATAATTGAGTTGATAGCATCGCGGAGACTCAAATGGGCGCGTAAAGTTGTTGGGCTTAGTGAGGAACGGATTCCTAGAAAGTTGGTATTCGCTGAACCGACTGGTAGGCGTCCGAAAGGTAGGCCGAAGCGGAGATGGGAGGATTGCGTTAAGGCTGATCTCGGGAGCTTGGGCTTGAATGGTGAACATTGGACGATTCTGTGTAGGCGGAATTTGGTGGTATCGGCATCGAACCTTCGGGTTCGCTAAGCCTATTATTATTATTATTATTATATACAGGTGTAAAAATCAATAAAAATATATAAAATATATATATATTATATGCTAATATGCTAGTTAGGTGTAATAAAGTTTTGTGACTATCGTACATAACAAGAAAGAACTTGGTTAAATCGAATTATTACTATGAGTTCTAACATGATAAAAATAAATAAGAATAAACAGTGTGATTTTTGTGTCTGGAGCCTTATTTTCAATACAGTAATTTTTAGAGAAGATAAATTTTATTCTTCGTTAACTGCGCGACAGACGCATGAAGCGGTCCCTGGTCAGCTCAGCTGCTCTTCCCCAGTCCTCTCTGTCAGTACCACGCCTCACAGATACTCCCGCTTTCTTCAGATCCTCGGAGACGCTGTCCTTCCACCTTTCCTTCGGTCTTCTTCCATTGGGATTTCGACAGTACAGGTTTCTCACTGTCCTTTCTTAAACCATTCTGATTTGTGGCCCAACCACATAATCCGTTGAACTGTTACAAAATGGGAAATACTCAGGTCATTATAAAGTGTGTACAGCTCTGTGTTATTTTTAAGTCGAAACACACCATTCTCCTCTACAGGCCTATAAATACGTCTAAAAATCTTCCTTTCGAACCTGTCAATGCGGTCCGCTGATCTTTTGCTCAAAGTCCAGGTTTCAGATGCATATGTTAACGCGGGACGGACAATCGTTCTATACAGTCTGATCTTGGTTGTTTGACTGAGCAGTCTACTTCTGAAAAGGTTAGAGAGAATGAAATAGGATCGATCCTGTGCTTTATTTCTTCTTCTTCATCCAGGGCAGCATTATCATCGATCCTAAGTATTTAAAACTGTAGAAACATTCAAATCTGTAGTATCCAACTGTGTAGTGTCTCTGTGGATGAGCTGGCTTTTTCTTCCTCAAAATTAGGATTTTTGTCTTGTCTTCATTAATTTGAAGGCCCATTCTTCTTCCTTCCACCTCAAGCACTGTAAATACCTCTTTTATGCATTGTTGAGTCCTTCCTGATATGACAATATCATCTTCATATGCCATAACTTGTGTCATCTTGTTAAAGATTGCTCCTTGTGACATCAGCCCTGATCTTTTTATAACCGCATTTAGAACTATGTTGAACAGTAGAGGTGCAAGAGAATCTCCTTGTCTCAGTCATCGTATATCTTAATTGTACATATTAATTGTTATTAAGGGATCCTAAATAAAGATTTATTAATTACAATTTGTTGGACATAAAATAATCAATTGAATAACAAACATAATTTACAATGAACCTACCTAGAATAAAGAATTGTTTAACAGTCCTTTGATTAGTACATTTAACTAACATAACAGAGATATATCCTCCCTTTATGAAATATGTACATATGATAATGAAATCAAGAATAATAAAATTCTTGATTTTACACACACACACACACACACACACACACACACACACACACACACACACACACACACACACACACACACACACACACACACACCACACACACACACATATATATATATATATATTAAATTTATTACTTATTTACATATTACTTATTTCAGAAATATGGAAACCGCGAGAAGAATATAACAAATAGGCGGTTTGCAATGCACTTAGTACAGGCCATAAGACGCGAATTTCCTCTTGCTATAGAAAGTGTGATCGATCCATCTTTTGGATGCTCGTTGAGCCAGGACGAGCCTTTTTATTTTGTCATCAATTTCAAAGGAGGCTTGTTTTTGAAGAAGGACGACGTTTATGGGTCAGCAATGATTTACGGATTATTCGGTGCAATCATGGAAGACCCTTATACTCCTTATCTCCGGTACGTAACCTCTAGATTATCACCCTTAAATATGAATACAAATTTAAGTTGGTTATGTTATTAAGAAACATTTTTTAAATACTATAATAATTATTGTTTTATCTTTTCTTCATATTATCAATATAAGTCAGAGCGTGAGCATAAACAAGAGTACAGTCTTATTTTTTTTGGCGCATTTGAAGGTTAATGTTACTAATACCACACCCGAAGTAGTGTTCAGGAGAGATATTTCTGATCACTTCGAGGCTGTTACTGGTGTAAGACAGAGAGATGTGTTATCCTCACTCTTGTTATCAAGCTAATCTAAGGTCCTTAGAAATATTCTAGGAACCAGAAGAGAAATCTACACCTACAGTAATTAAAACAATTATAAACAAGCTGAACAAATACAGTTACAATCAGAAAATGAAGAATGGTCTTTTACACCCATATCAACAGTAAACTCCAAAAAGACAGGCTCAAAAAATCTTTTCGAAAATCAATAAATAATGAGAAAATAAAATGCGGATGGTTTATGGAAGCTAAAAAAGACACGGTTTAGGAACACAAAATATCAAGAACAAAACAGAATTAAGGAATAATGAATTTTGGTGTTCGTGCTCGTTATTGTAAAAAAAAATATTTTATTTATTCAAAAGTTACAAAATATCGATAATAACACTTTAAAAGACAATAATGACAATCTTGATAATAACAATATGGCTATACTGGATCTGACATAGATTACGTACCGTAATTACTGCGAGGACTTGAAGAGAGAGTGTGTGTCCCTGGGAGAAGGGACAGGGTATATATAGGTTAATAGGACTGCTGAATAAGATTCAAGGAATATGGTGTGATCTGCAGGTGCACTATGGCCTCATGGTGGCGTGACTCCTCCGTCCTTATGAGAGTGAAGCCCACTGAACTCTAAATTTAAGGATTTGGGACGGTTTGTCTATTCTGTAAATATTGAAACCAAGCTCTGGCTCTGCCATCAAAACATTCAGGTGGTTGAGGATGGGTACTTGGATTATCATTTGAAGGATTAGAACACAGTAATTCCAGTTTACAATACTGACGATAAAGATTATAGCATAAAAGATATAAACATATTACATAAAATATATAAGAAATAAATTGGGATACAGTTATATCATAAGGTTCTAATTCTTCTATTTCTATATTACTTAAGTCTATTTGTTGTAATTCCTCAAAAGTAAAATTTGTTGATACAATAGTTTTATTATTAACAGAATGATAGGAAATAAAAGGAATATTTACATTGTCAACATAAGAAAGTGGTACATTTATATTTACAAATTTCTCATTTTCATTAAGATTAAGGAGGCTAGTAGATGGTAGATGATACATTTGTGTGTTTGTTACACTAGTTGTTACATTGCTAATATTAAAGGTTAAATATTGGTGTAATGTGGGTATAAGTTTGATTATAGGGTTTGTTCTTATTTCTACAGCTTTACAATCATTTAATTCTATATTCTTACATAATTCTAAAATACATTTGTCCTTAATCTCTATCATGTCTTTACAGTAATGATGATTATTGAATTTAATACAATTTCCATTGTAAAACGAATTTTTAAATCTAATGATTAGTTGTTCTTTAATCTTTAGAGTAATGACTTTATTATTCCTTGTAACTGGATATGACATAGCATAATAAGTTGTTTTTGGCAATGATCTCAAAGGGATTTTAATAAAATAATAAATTAATCCTGTATCTGATAGGGAACAAAATGTGGAGCTAAGTAACCAGTTTAATTCTACATTTTCTGTGATTGGTTCTCCGAACGGTATGTTTAATTGTTCTAGTTCTCTAGTCGTTAATATGCTTGGATGGGTAATTCCTAATTTACATTGTTCTAAGGAAAATTCTATATCATTTAATTGATTTTCTACTAAATCTAATACGGCTAATAAATCATGATACATTAACTTAGTAAGAGCTAAATCTGTAAAATTATTTATTTTTTCTATACTATCCTTATATTTATTTAAAACAATTATTTCTTTATTAAGTTTAGATGTTAATTCTTTATTTAATCCTAATCTAACATTTTCATTATGCTCTATGTGATACATATTTCTCTCGATTTTATTTAAAATATTATCATACTTTTCTTTGTCATCGGCGTCCATATTGCCGGTGAGCCAACTAATAGCATTGCCTAGTCCGTTAATTAAACCTCTTTTTGATCGGTTATTCCGATTTATATTTACAATATGATTAATTTTTTCTAATATCTTGTTATATTTTTGTTCAATAATATTATGCAAAGTTTTATATTCATTACTAATTGTTAATACGTCAATGCTAATCTTAAGGGTTTGAATTTCTCTTGTTAAATTTGTAAGATTCTTATAATGTAAAAATGTGTACCAATCTTCAATTATAAAAGATGGATTAATTTGTACGATGGATGCTCCTGGTCCGTCAGATAAATCTTGTATTAGTAGGGTCTGTATCTGAACCGTAAGCGCTGCGATCAGAAGATACTTGAAACAATTCGTCGTCGAACTCAAAGTCATCTTGGCTGACTCCTGTAACATTAGACGTTTCTATTTCTTTTATGACATTCTCAATATCTTCATCAGTTATTTCTGGGTTTTTTGACTTGTACTAGGTTTATTATTATTATTATTTGATTTCTTTTTCTTAGTGACCTTTTTCGGTCGTTTGACTTGATCAGGGTGGAGTTTTTTCTTTCTACCTTTATTTCTATTTTGAAATCTTTTATCAACATACTTTCCTTTTTCGTATTTAGGATCTATTTTCTTTTTCTGTTGTCTCTTTATATACACATCTTCCGGGATTTCTATGTCTTCTCTATTTTCATTTAACTTGCCTATTTTTCTCTCTTTATTTTGTTCTATACCTTTCTTAGTTATTTCGAAAAGCTGCTTCATTTTCCGATGGTACTCATGAACAAGATATTCTTTTATTTCCGGGGATTCATTATAAGTTTCATTAGTGATACCGAAAGTTATTTCGTTAGGGGTCATTTTAAGATCTTGATTAAGGGAATTATTATATGCTGTCGTTGCTTGCTCTAACTTATCTTCCTCTTTATCATCTTTGTTTTCTATGTTTATAAGTCTTAAAATTTCTAATAACGAAGAGCTTGCTCGATTAAGCAATCCAAGAGAGTTAGGGTGATTGGGGGTAGTATAATGTAATTCAATATTTAAGTAGTTTAGAAAATCTTTAAACAAGTTATTGTCGAATTCTCTTCCGTTGTCACATGATATTTTTTGGGGTTTTGGAAAATATGCTAAATATTTTTTCAATACTTTCATGCTTTCTATGGCATTATAACTCGTTGCGTAATAAGAAAATATTCTTTTGGAAAAAGTATCTACTATTAAATAAATGTAATAATTACTCATGTGTAAGGTATCAATCATTAAATCTGTAAAGGGTTTCTCAGGTGTGGGAGTAATTTTAAATTTTTGTTTTATAGGTCTTCTATCGTATTTGCCTTTTCCACATGTGTCACATTTGTTTATAATTTCTGTGATATGATCTTTCATATTGGGCCAATAAAATTTGGTTTTCAAAACTAAATATGTTTCATTTATACCTCTGTGGCATGTCTTGGCGATATGATAATCAAGGATAAGTAATTTCTGGTCTTCCGTGTTCTTTACATCTGGCAATAGTTTATAATATCTTTTAATTCTATTTGTGGGAAATTTTTCTCTAATGAGTGATGCAACTTTATTAAATAATGCATTATACCAATTATTTTCACTTTCTATAGAATCTTATATGGGTGAGCAGTATATGCCGTAAGTTATATTTGGTCTTAAGATTTCTAAAAGTTTTTCTTCTATTTCAAAATCTTTTTCATGATAAGGCCAAGTAAATTCAATTGTTGTTCTTTGCTTATTATTGAATATTGTTTCGCGTTGAATTTTCGCGTGTCCCTTTTTTATTATTATTTGATTTTTCTCAACATTTACTGGTCTAGATTTATCATCAACTATTACGATTCTGTTATCGGAGGATTCTGTGGAGTGCTGCGTTGCTAAAGAAGATATATCATCTTGAATTATTTCTTGGTGTTCACCATTATTATTTTCTTCTATGTTTTCATCATTATTAATTCCTTCTAAGTTTTCATTGTTAGCTTCTTCTTGGGTTTCTTCTATTCCCATTTCTTGTAATAAATCTACGATTTCTTGTGAATAGTTATTAGGAGAATTTTCTGTATGAAAAATATCAAATTCTGGTTCTTTTAATTTCCTTTCTTCAATAGGGTAACGGGATAAATGATCGGCGACTTTATTAGCCTTTCCTTCAATGTATTTTATGTCATATTCGAAATCTTCTAACAATAATTTACATCTAATTAATCTGGCGTTCTGTGTTTTACACGTTCTTAAATATTCTAAAGGTTTGTGATCTGAATATATGAAAAATTTTCTACCGTATAAGTAGGGTCGAAAATGATTGCAAGCCCAAATAATGGCTAAACATTCCTTTTCCGTTGTTGAGTAATTTTGTTCTGCTTTATTAAGTGTTCTGGATGCAAAACATACAGGGAGTTCTTTTCCATCTTTCTTCTGTGCTAATACTGCACCAATGGCGAAATTACTTGCGTCAGTTGTTAAGAAAAAGTCCTGATTGAAATCTGGAATTTGCAAAATGGGGCTACTACATACAAGTTGTTTCAATTTCTCAAAAGCGTTTTCATATAACTCTGGTTTGATTTCTTTTTGATCTTTTCGAAGACATCTCGTTAATGGGGAAGCTATCTTTGCGTAATTTGGTATCATTTTCCTATAGAAACCAGTTAATCCTAAAAAGCTTTTAATTTCTTTTTCATTTTTAGGGAGTTTAAAATCTTTTACTGCTTTTATCTTTTCTGGATTAGGTTCTATGCCGCGTTCGCTGATAATATGTCCGAGGAATAACAATTCTTTCTTGCAAAATTCTGTCTTATCGAGCTGAATCTTTAAGTTATGTTTTTCTAACTTTTTAAGAGTTTCTTCTAAATGTTTCCAATGATCTTTGTAATTTTCAGAAAAAATTATAATATCGTCCATATAGACTAAAACGTTAATAGAATCTGAAAAAATGATATTCATGGCTCTTTGAAACGTTGCTGGGGCATTACTGAGTCCAAATGGCATGCGAAGGAATTCAAAGTGGCCTTGATCTGTAGAAAATGCTGTTTTTGGGATAGAACTTTCTTCGACTTTTATTTGATGGAAGCCTGAGCAAAGGTCCATTGCTGTAAATATCGTCGCTTTTCCTAATTTGCCTAAAAGGTCTTCAATATTAGGAATGGGGAATTTATCCGGGGTTGTTTCTCGATTTAATTTCCTGTAATCAATCACCATTCGTATTTTTCTTTTTCCTGATGCGTCTGGCTTTTTCGGGACAATCCAAACGGGAGAATTGTAAGGGGAATTGCTGGGTCTTATTATTTTGGATTCTAACATCTTTTTAATTTCTTCCTTAATATTTTCTTTGAATTGGTGGGGATATCTGTAATTTTTCGAATATATCGGGTCTTCGGTTTTTGTTTTAATCTTATGCTCCAATAAATCAGTGGCTGAAAGGGGATCATTTTCAGTCTTAAATACTGATGGATATTTCGATAATAATTTAATTAAATTTGATTTTTCTTGAGGAGGTATATGGTCGGTTCTGATTAGTTGGGGGATTTGTTTTATTATTTCATGGTTTCCTTTTTTATTAGAATCTGTTAATTCTACTTCTTCTTTTTGCAAATAGTATAAAGGTAAATATATGGTTTCGTTAACTTTACTGTCGATTATTATATTTTGATCATAGATGCCAGGTTTAATTTTAATCTTATCATCTTCATAGTCAATAAAATATAGATTTTTATTTTGTTCTACTTTTATCTGATTTTCGCCTTCTTTCAAAACTAATTTTAAAACTTCGTCTTCCATAATAAAATCAAACTCTGTATAGCGAGTTTTTATTTTGTTGGTTTCGAAATCGATATTAAATTTCATTTCCCTCATTGTCTCATTTCCTAGTAGTATTTCGTAATTGGGACTGAAATTAAATAGATAAAATTTTATTTTTTCGGGGTTTTTAAGAAAATTATTTCTGCAATAAACTGAAATAGATTCCGTGCCAAGTTCTTCTCCGGTTGCTGTTTTTATTGTAAAATTTTCTTTTTCTCTTTCAACATCTGGTGGTACAATGTCTGGTCTTATATAATTCTTCCAAGATCCGGTATCAATAAGCCATTTACGATTCGCGTGGTCTTTAACATAAGGCAGTTGGCTTTTATTCTCTTCTTTTATGTGTTTTGATTGTCTGGCGGGCCTTTCTCTAAAAAAGAATTATTTGGATCTAATTTTTCTAATTTCTCTCTTAATTCTCTGATTTCTTGGTCTTTCGGGTCTTCTTGCTGAATTTGGAAATTAGGCTGTTTCGGTTTATTCCCGAATGCGCTAACTGTTCTCATGGATACAGTTGGATTTTCATCTTTCTTATTATTATTATAATTTTGATTCCGGTATCGACCTGAACCGTTGAAATACCTTTGTTGTTCTTGACGGGGCCATTGTTGGTAATAATTATTATTATTATTATTCTGCCGGTAGTCTTGTGGAGGTTCTTGTTGTCGATATTGATGCTCTTGTCTTTGATTATGTGGGTTATACGGGTTATTGGGATTTTGCCAATTATTAAATCGTTTGTGATGTTTTTTATCGAACTTTTTCTTATGGTCGAAGCCTCTTTTGTAATCATGTTCTCCGGGTCTTCTCATATTTCCCGAATTTATGAGGTCATCGAAGAGTAGATGGTTCTCATTCTGAATTAAATTTCTCAAATCATCTAATGTTCTTAACTTTTCTGCTTTAGTCATAAGATATGTTCTTATGTGAAGGGGCATGTTAGTGTAAAAAAATAAAGAATACTTTTCTCTAATGCGCTAATAATTGTTTCTCTATTTGGTGTGTTTTCTATCCGATGTTTAGAAATTATTAAAGTGCGGATCTTATCAATTCTTTGAAGGAAATCAAGAGGGTGTTCCTTATGATGTATTTTGTTATTAAATAATTCATGCGATAATTGTTCAATTGAGCGGCTGTCTCTGAAGGTTCTTTCGAGATAATTTAGTAATTCTTCAACACGACTAAATTCGCACGTTGTATTTATATAATCAGCTTCATCCGTAAGTTTTGCTAAAAGTTTACTTAATAATCTTTGTTCGTTTAGTTCCTTAAACGAGTTGTCCGGTTTACACACGATTTGGTAAACTTGTCTACAAACTGTCACGAATTTTAACAGATTGTGTGGATTTCCATTAAAATTAGGGATATGATCGTAGTCTGCCGATTTAATTTGAAAGCTTGCCATATTTGTAGTTAATATTAAATTATTTACTCGCAGGATTAAAGAATCTAAATAATCATCAGACATAAAATTACAATAGTAAAGGAAATTAACTTACAAAAATTGAGTACGCTGTCAAAATAATCTTCGACGGGGTGTGAAGATCTGTCCTTGAGCTGGATACCTGACGACAGTGAAGTCCGGCCAAGGTTGAGTGCAGATAAGAGACTTTGCCTGCGTTGCGAGATGCTCGGGGTGAGTGAACTCGTCCAGAATCTGAAGATCTCGAAGTTGGTAGTCCTCGGTAGGTAAGCCAAAATCTTGAGTCTTCACAGGTGAGGAATCCTAGGCGGTAGTCCTAATTCTGGATTTGCGGAAAAAGTTCGGATCTGCGGAAACTCGGTTCTTAAAACTGCGATAAAAATATGCAGTCCCTGTTCGGGCGCCAATTTTGGTGTTCGTGCTCGTTATTGTAAAAAAAAATATTTTATTTATTCAAAAGTTACAAAATATCGATAATAACACTTTAAAAGACAATAATGACAATCTTGATAATAACAATATGGCTATACTGGATCTGACATAGATTACGTACCGTAATTACTGCGAGGACTTGAAGAGAGAGTGTGTGTCCCTGGGAGAAGGGACAGGGTATATATAGGTTAATAGGACTGCTGAATAAGATTCAAGGAATATGGTGTGATCTGCAGGTGCACTATGGCCTCATGGTGGCGTGACTATGTCTTCATGGAAAAAAAAAAAAAGAAAAGCAAAGATGGCTTTAAGTCATTTGTAATTAATATTCTAATAAAATATGTTTCTATTTATAATGTTTCTCATTTTATCCAAAGTTACTTAATCAAGTTAATTATAGAAGCGAGCCCATTGTAAGAATTGAAGGAAATTTCGGGTCTTTTTAAAATTAAGGCTGCCAGTTACTTTTTGTCACCAAATGATTACTTTAGATGTTATCATAATGGTGGGGTTTAGTTTACCGTTGAGAAAATTAGATGAGGAAGATGGTTAGGGGTGCGATTCTTCTTCTTGAGATACCATCTCTGAGTCACCCTGATGAAGGCCGCAATGTCGGTCGAAACGTCGGCACACATTCAAAATAAGTATTAAGTTAATGTTTTTTTTTTTTTTTTTTTTTTTTTTTTTGACTTCACTACCAACCATCTTCCTCATTATAAAGTAATCATATTTTTTCTTGTTTTTTAAATTAATTAAAACACATTACACCTACAAACTCTATTAAGAAGATTATTCACTGTTTGTATAATGGACAAAGAGGTGAATTTTATTGATTTAATTATGCTTTGTTACAAAGAAGAAAATGTCTTATATTTTTTTAAAGTAAAGGTATCTTACATAAATTTAAAAAGTTTGATGATGGATACAATCTGAAATTGAACAATAAAGAAAAAAACATGGGTTCGCTATGTGAGAAATTGCATAACTTCTAAGGGTTCATTCTCAAATACATGGTTCGAAGAATCAAGACTACCTGTAAGTAAGGATCTTAAATAAAAATAAAAAAAAATTGTATATTGCTGGACACAGGAATACACAAATACGAAATTTTGTTAAAGAAATTAATATTAGTTGAACTACTACTTTCGACGTTTCGACCTACATTGCGTCCTTCATCAGGGTGACTCAGAGAAGGTATCTCAAGAAGAAGAATCGCACCCCTAACCATCTTCCTCATCTAATTTTCTCAACGGTAAACTAAACCCCACCATTATGATAACATCTAAAGTAATCATTTGGTGACAAAAAGTAACTGGCAGCCTTAATTTTAAAAAGACCCAAAATTTCCTTCAATTCTTACAATGGGCTCGCTTCTATAATTAACTTGATTAAGTAACTTTGGATAAAATGAGAAACATTATAAATAGAAACATATTTTATTAGAATATTAATTACAAATGACTTAAAGCCATCTTTGCTTTCTTTTTTTTTTTTTCCATGAAGACATTATTCCTTAATTCTGTTTTGTTCATGATATTTTGTGTTCCTAACCGTGTCTTTTTTAGCTTCCATAAACCATCCGCATTTTATTTTCTCATTATTTATTGATTTTCGAAAAGATTTTTTGAGCCTGTCTTTTTGAGTTTACTGTTGATATGGGTGTAAAAGACCATTCTTCATTTTTGATTGTAAACTGTATTTGTTCGGCTTGTTTATAAATGTTTTCATTACTGTAGGTGTAGATTCTCTTCTGGTTCTAGAATATTTCTAAGGACCTTTTTTCTTATAATTTTGTGAATCACTGTTTCTGTGGAGAGTAAGACATTCAGCAGCACTAACCGCCTCGGTTTTTACTACTGTTAAATATTGCGTCAATTTTGCATTCCCAGATAGATTTTTTATTGTAAATCCATTTAGCCAGATGTAGGCTACACTAAGTTTTGCAAATTCTTTGGTATATTGCGTCTTTTTAGGAGATATTGTTTCTAACGTTTCGTCTTAATATAGAATGTTTTAACTCTATTGATTTTGCCATATTTAGATGAAGAAGATGGTTGGGGCTGCGGTCATAAATTAGAAATAAACATTTAAAACAAGTGCTATTTTAATTATGTGCCGACGTTAGGCCTATTTTAAAATTTAAAATTATTTTTATTCATACTGTTTCTTTTTTTTTAATGACTATGTTCTTTTTATATATTACCTATACTCTAAACTATGTTTTTAATATATTACCGTCATATATAACTTCAAAATTGTTCATATTTAAAATTTTAAATGATAAAAAGATGTTCAAGGAAAAAAAAAAAAAAAAAAAAAAAAAAAAAAAAAAAAAAGTTATGGGTGGTCGGAGGAAAGGAAGCGCAAACATGCAGAGCTCATGAGGGAAGTGTGGAAAAGAAGGAAGTTGAGGACGAAAACATGATATTTGCCTAATCTTTAGGGCCATTTCGCGCCCCCCCCCCAAAAAAAAAAAAAAAAAAGTAATTCAACTATTACGGAGTATGCTAACTTAGTATAACTATCAAGAATATGCTGAGAGAAAGGGCCTAGTGGAATAATCATGTGAAATCTTTCCCTGCGTATATTAGAACGCTATACCGTTGATTAACACCTATGAGAAACAACCTTATGCGAATTTTTAGCTCCTTAATCCTTATGGGAGGGAAGTTATCGAGTGGAAAAGAAAAAACAAAAATAATTGTTTTCTCCTGAACAGCTCAACCGGTTTTCACGAAAAAAATATATGTGATGGAAATTACAAAATAGTTTCATAAAATAATTTTTTCCCCAAAAATGTTAGTCAAAATATTTTTTTTTTTGAATTTTTCAAAAAAAGTTTTCAGGTTATGATGGTTTAGTACACCTCCATTTTTTTAGCTACTTTATTTCATTGGAAGGTCCTTCGTAATATATATTTTTTTCAATTTTATCGCAAGTGTACCTCATGGTGAAAAATAAAAAAAAACAATTTTTTCACCGGATCAACCGACCTTCACGAAAAATATTACATGTTAATAGTTCTCTAAAAGAGTCCCAAAAAACAATTTTTTATTTTTATTAAAACTAGAGTCAATTTTTTATATTTCAAAAAAACATTTCAAGTTATATTGGGTTGGTACACCTATCTTTCAATATTAGTAAAATTCTTTAAAATATCCTAATTTTTGTATTGATAATGGTCATTTATTTCAACAAATATTTGAAGACATGGCTGCTTTTTTTCCAGTTTGAATTCATATTTAGTTTTTTGCCATTGTCTTTCAATTAAATTAAAATAAATATTTCATTAATCTAATTCTTTAATTTTTACATTTACACATTTTTTGATAATGAAAAGTGGTTAATTATTTAGAAATAACAAAATTCTAGGTACTTTTTTAAATTCGGTATTTAAGGGGTGTTAGATTAATGAAATTCTTGTTTACCTATTCATATGTTAATTTAAGCGGTTACTTTTAAAGTAATCATTTGGTGATAAAAAGTAACTGGCAGCCTTAATGTAAAAAAGACCCGAAAATTTGAATAATTTTGAACAAAGGAACAAAGATCTGCCCTGACGATACCACAGAAAATGTATTTTTGTAGTATGTTTCTTATTTTTCTGTAAGTCCATATATATACAATTAACATACATTGGTAATAGTTGGTTAAAAGAGCTACATCGAATTTTCTTTTGCAAAATCGATTATATGATTGATTATCATCCACATGTTTCCTCATTAGTATCGTATTTACATCACCTGTACTAATATTTATACCTTAAAGAATATTTTCAAACAAATTAATACCGAAGAAATTGCAGTAAGTTTTCTCCAGTCTCTATGATTGCAAACCAAAACGATTGTAATAACATTCATGGCATGAAGATTGTTGGAGAATGTCCTAATTGGCTTTGCAATGTCAGAGATTGTAGATAAAAGAAATAAATAAGAAAAGATGACTGTTTAGAAGAGTCAAGGTTAGATTTCGAAACAATTGCTCAATTAATATATTACCGGGGTAATGAATTGACCAATACCGATTTTCGCCATGAGTATTTGAATATGCCCAAAGAAATATTTTTAGACGTGAAACACAAGGAAAGTGTAAGCTTGGAATGTTGAGAAGAATGCAGGGAAGGACAGTACGTCGAAAGAGACGAAAGTTTATTTGTTCGCCGCAAACTTAATGTCAGGGGAGCATTGCCCAAAGCTTTGGCTGTTTGTTGGCCTAAGTCGGGGAACAGGTTAGTGCTTCCTGTGGCTAGTTCCTCACAGAATCTAATTCACAGAAGAATAAACATTGGTAGTATTATTGTGTCCGGTTGTTGGAAAGCCTACAAAAAATGTTACCATAGATTGATTATACTCATCAAAGAAGGAATCATAAATTTCACATTGCTTATTCTGAAACCTTTGCAAATCCTCAAAGGATAGAAAAGCTCAGACAAAGTGCGAAATGGGAGGGTAAGAAAATAAGTGGAATGAGACGAGACTTCTGAGCGCCTTATTTAGCTGAATGTAATAGCCAAAAAGAACAAAAACATTTCTTGTATTTATAAAAGTATTAGGTTGTTCACATGAAATGTCCGTTTTTATAGTTTCTGAAATACATAAAGGATTTTGCAGGTCTCTGTTGTTTTCTTCCGAATGTTTACATATTTAAAGTAAACAGTTACTAATCCTCTACCTTTGTTTTATAAACATTAGCTTCCCAATCAATTACCCACTTTTTAGAAAACCTCCAAATATGAACATGGAAACACACGATTTTCGAGTAATATTTTTGTACGAGTTTAAACTCGGCCATTCAAGAGCTGAGGCGCTAGAAATATTTGCAAGGCGTTTGGGGAAGGGAGTGTTAATGAACGGACCATTCGCCGTTGGTTTGCCAAGTTTTCAGCTGGGGATACCGACTTGGAAAACTTGCCTCGAGGAAGACCTCCGTCCGTAATAGACAACAATGTCCTCAAACATACAGTTGAAGGAAACCTCTACCAAACAGTTAAAGGACTCTCAGCACAACTAAATGCAATGCAAGTGCATCTACCGTTTCCAGACATTTAAAGTAAAAAAGCTCGATACATGGGTACCTCTTGATCTCAATGAGCGGCATGTTTCAAAACATACCGTGCAAAAATTAAAAGAACTGGGCTACGAATTTCTTCCGCACCCACCATATTCTCCTGACTTGTCTCCAACAGATTACCACCTGATCAGGAATTTAGACAACTTCGTCAAAGGAAAACTTTTTGAAAATGATGATCAAGTGAAAAAGTTGGTGTCACGTTGGGAAAAATGTGTAGATAAAGAAGGTAATTACTTCGAATAAAATTATCTTGTTTTCATTTCGTATTTTTAATAAAAATGCTTTAAATTGAAAACGGACATTTAATGTGACACAACCCAATATTAAGTGATATAAGAGATTTTTATATTGAAATTGAATAAATGTAATGTTTATTATGTAAATAAATTTTTGTGTTAGTATAACCTTGATGGGAGAGGAGCCCGTGGCTGACAGCGCGCTAGTCTCCCACGCCAAAGGTTTTTAGTCCAAATCCCAGTCCCGGCGGGACTGTTATAAGGATGTAATTGAATAGGGATTCACCGCCTCTTCCCCGGACACGTAAGACCCGTCAGCCTACTGGAGGCCACTCACAAAAATAGGCGTAGAAAGTGATGATCCTACCCTGTAAAATTTCATCAAGAAACGTGGTGAGAATATGTTCCCAGGAGATTACACCACGCTGCCAAGGGCCTACACTGCCTGTCGCGCAAGAGAAAGAAAAAAATAACATTATTTTTGTGAAGCTAATTCGATGTGGCCTGTATAACCGACTAGTACCCTAACATTAAAGTGAGGATGATAAAAAATATGGAGAAACTCTGCTCCGAAACGTGAAACGATTTTGAGAGATCAGTATTAATACTTAAAAGTAATGTTAAAGTTATAGATTCGAATTAAATATTTCTAATTATTGTGTTTGTTAGTATTTAATTTTAATTTATATTTACAGAAAAAGAGATCGTAAAAAAATTGTACATCGGAGAAATGTAGAAATGCCTGCAGAACTTGTGAATCGTTCTCATCGCACCGCTTATAGTTATAGGTACCTGGCATTGGGCGTACAATTTGATTGTATTGAACCTCGGATGCCGGA
>JAJSOM010000223.1:0-24069 GCA_023052935.1 Piezodorus guildinii
AATGAATCAGTACCTAAAATATTTTTTTTTTTGTTTCCATTTATTGAGATTTACAACTGTATTAGTAAATACGTCAAGTAAATTAGCTGTCAGATAATATACATGAAAAATACATGAAGAGAAAATGCCCACGGCATCACTCCACTATGAATCTAAACTAGAAGGTCTCGAGGCCAACTTCTTTTCAGGCGCTTCGGGGGATTGTCAGGAGTAGAAGAGGAATCAAGCATTGAAACTAGCGGGTTAGAGTGGGAGTGGAGTTTGTCATGGAAGGATTGATACCTGGTTCGGGCCAAATCAGCTACTAAGGGAATATTAAGGTCGTTATGGATGAGCTTGTTCGTGACAAAAAAAGGAGCGTTGAGGCCTAAAAATTTGAAGAAACTTTTAGCGGCTGTGTGTCATTTCAACCTAGTCGCAATGATTGGCCCGATTTAGTTAGCTGCGTGCAGTCCATCGTTTTGGAAGCAACTCCAAAAAATGTCACGCTATGATCATCTAAACATCATGAGAGAAAAATCTTTTTCGGATGTAGGCCGTAGTATGCTCATTAGAAGTCCACCATCTACTGCCTACGCATTTTCGTAGATTGTCTACGTTCCCTCAGTTTCACTTTTGTACGTTACCATATACCATACATATCTTTCGGTTCTCCTTTGAAGCTTGAATATTATTTTAATTTTTATTTAAATTTACAACTGTATTAGTTAATACATCCAGTCAATTAGCTGTATAATATGAATATAAAAAAGACATGAAGAGAAAATGCCTAATGGCAGCACAACGATACATAATCTAAACTAGAAGGTTTCGAGACACAATAGTTTTTGAACAATGGACTTTGACCTTTCGAATAATTATCATTAATGTCAACTAAGCCAAAGAGAACTGGCGATATTTCAAAATGATTCGAAATATTGACAATAACTGAACGAACTTATGGATCCACAATATATTATTTTACCATTGTGGATGTAATTAGTTGACCGTTGAGAATTACTGAAAGGAATTAGTCCGGGTAGCGGTCATTAAATGAAATAACTAAATAGTTTCAACTATTTATTGTTTGCCAACGTTTCGACCCCCTTTGTGGGTCATCATCAGGGCGCATAGTGGGAAACTGAACTCAGTTTCCATTCTCCCACCATGCGCCCGTGGCTGTTTGGCTAGCACCAGGCCAAAGGATGTGAGTTCGAAACCTACTCCCTTGAGGACTTAATAAAGCAAGCATGTAATTAAACCGGGATTCACTCATCACCTATTCTCGAGTGTGTGAGACCCGTCAGCCAACTGGTGGCTACTCACAAAAATAGGTGTAGGGTATGATGATCCTACCCTATAAAATATTATCAAGAATTGGTTTGGAATCTTAGGAAACCATATCGTGCGGACAAGGGGTCTTGCCAAAGAAAAAAAATATAGGTATATACCAATAATACGATATATAACATTTAGTTTCCTAGGGATAATACATTCAAAATATTGAAGCACTAATAGCGTTCTCGAATTTGGACCAATCACTCGATCAGCGTAGACACGGGGCAGAACTCGCAACATGTTATGTGGCGTTGACACATAGGAAGCGGAATCAATATTCACGGCGATCAAATAGACACGGAATTGCCATTTCATAGCCTTGTTTCCACGCAACATCGGAGACGATCTGCATTATTTAGAACATCTGACGTATAGTTTGACAATCAGATTTTTGATATCTTAATATTCAATCATATGATGATTAATGTTTGTTATTTTCACTTCCTATATAAGAAATATATGTCGGATTGTAACAACTATCGTGGGGTCTCTCTTCTCCCAGTATGCTATAAAATATTCTCGTCAATTCTAACTAGTCGAATCACGGAATACTCTGAGGAAATTATCGGAGAT
The DNA here is from genome assembly GCA_023052935.1 of Piezodorus guildinii. Classification (NCBI taxonomy): domain Eukaryota; kingdom Metazoa; phylum Arthropoda; class Insecta; order Hemiptera; family Pentatomidae; genus Piezodorus; species Piezodorus guildinii. The sequence goes on from JAJSOM010000223.1 coordinate 1,891, forward strand.
TACCAATGTGGTTTTAGGCGGAATCGCTCGACTATTGACCAAATATTTTCCTTACGTCAAATATTAGAGAAAAAATTGGAATACAACGGTGTAGTCCATCAACTTTATATCGATTTTAAAAAGGCTTATGATTCAATAGACCGTCAGAAGCTATATAACATCATGATTGAACAGGGAATACCTAGAAAGTTAGTAAACCTAGTAGAGATGTGTTTGTCGGAAACATTCCATAAAGTTAGAATCGGTCATAATTACTGCGAGAGATTTGAGGTGCGATCGGGTTTGAAACAGGGTGACTCCCTTTCACCTGTGTTATTTAATATAGCTTTAGAATATGTCATAGAAAAGGTGATGTGTACCGAGAAAGGCTTAAATATGGGTGACAAGATTCCGGTTTTGGGGTATGCCGATGATCTGGTACTGCTAGGTGAAGACACGGAAACCATACAACTAAATACAAGTGTGTTAATAAAAACCGGTAAACAAATAGGACTCGAATTAAATACCGATAAGACACAAGTATATGATTAGTAGCAGAAACGGCGTCGATCTTGGTGATATTGATGTATCAGGTCATACTTTTGAACAAGTAGAGAAATTCAAGTATTTAGGTTCAATTATAACTAGAAAAAATGAAATCCAGAAAGAAATAAAGTCCCGGTTAAAGGTGGGAAATGCGTGTTATTATTCAGTTGCTAAGTTACTTAGTTCGCGGCTTCTATCTAAAAACTTAAAGATTAGAATTTATAAAACTATTATTCTTCCAACGGTTCTTTACGGATGTGAAACGTGGCCGCTTACTTTAAAGGATGAACAACGGCTTAAGGTTTTCGAAAATAAGGTATTGCGTAAAATATTTGGTCCAAAGAGAGATGAGGCCACTGGGGAGTTTAGAAGGATGCATAACGCGGAATTGCGGAACTTGCATCCTGTGAATATAATTGAGCTGATTGCATCGCGGAGACTCAAATGGGCGAGTAAAGTTGTTGGGCTCGATGACGAGCGGATTCCGAGAAAGTTGGTATTTGCTGATCCGACTGGTAGGCGTCCGAAAGGCAGGCCGAAGCGGAGATGGGAGGATTGCGTTAAGGCTGATCTCGGGAGCTTGGGCTTGAATGGTGAACATTGGACGAGTCTGTGTAGGCGGAATTTGGTGGTATCGGCATCGAACCTTCGGGTTCGCTAAGCCTATTATTATTATTATTAAATATCACTAAGATAAAAAAATTGGTTTACTTAAAACTTGATTCCTAGAAGTGAAATAAGTAAAAGTTGTATGTTTAACGTAAACTTTTTTTTTTAAACTATTTCTTACTAAAGTAGAGGAGTTGATGAGCATGAAGTCGTTCTGAAAACTGCGTTGCAAGGATTGGTCCCAAAGCAAATGTTTGGAATCCAAATCAGGGTCGGAGGTTCGTACACCACCTACCCAAATAGCACACACCCCTCCAAACCCAAATAGCGAAGGAAGGACAAAGAAAGAACAAACAGAAAGTCCTTTTTAGTTCGCCGGCTCCGGTTAGGGTTTGCTGGGTCTCCTCCTTGGAGTTTGTTTAGTTTGCTTCGATCAATCAAGTCTCCAAGGGAACAAAAAGAAGTCGCTACTGTTTTCTTTTCATAAAGTGATATTACTTTTTAATGAACTTACTCTCAAGTCTCCTTATATTGGTTCTGTTTTTGTTTTTTTTGTATTTTTTTTCAGTATAGTATCAATTTGAGCATTAATTTGTGATTCGTTCATCAGTTCACTTTCTTTATATTGTTTTAATTATGAAGAAGTTAACTTAAGATTCATTATTAAATTTAAATATTACGACTGAATGATATCCCAAAAAGACACACATACGCAAAATTCAAATTTTTCAATCTAAAACTTTCAGAACTATCACAAACTCACCATGGTACGTTAGCAACACTACTTTAATAATAATAATAATAATAATTATTATTATTATTATTATTGATATTGGCTATGTTATTGATATTGCTGTCCCGAATGATGACAATATCGACAAAACTATTGCTGAGAAAATACGGAAATATCAAGATTTGTGCCAGGAACTACGTCAAGTCAAGTCTGATTGAAAATTGGAAAAGTAAGTCACTACATGGTCGATTTCACAACTCTATGTCCCAATCAGAAGTAAATTGGGAAGCTTCTACCTTCTGGCTTAAAAAAGGTCACTTGTTTCCCGAAACAGAAGGATTTATTTTGGCCATACAAGATCAAGTGATTTCAACCAATGCTTATAGGAAATACATTTGTGGGGAGAATATAAGTGAACGATGTCGTCTTTGTAAAATGGCTATAGAGTCTATCCAACATGTATCATCTGGGTGTCAGGCATTGGCAGGGAGAGAATACCTTATGAGGCATAATAACTTGGCAAAAATTATTCACCAATCGCTGGCATTATCATACCAAATGATAGCAGACTAGGTTCCTTATTACTGATACGAACCAAAACAGGTACTCTCAGGTGAAAAAAAAACAATATACTGGGATCGTTCCATTATTACCGATCACATGATATTAAACAACAAGCCGGACATAGTGGTTATGGATCTAAATGTAAAATGCGGCTATGTTATTGATATTGCTGTCCCGAATGATGACAATATCGACAAAACTATTGCTGAGAAATTACGGAAATATCAAGATTTGTGTCAGGAACTACGTCAAGTCTATAAGCTGGAACAAATCAAGGTATATCCGATAATTATCTCATGCAACGGTCTCATTCCAGATGCCACCATTTTAGCAACTAAAAACTTAAAACTGCCCGAAAAGGTTCTGGAAGGACAGAAAGCAGTTCTCCTCGGTACAGCCAGTATCATCAGAAAATTTTTAAATATAGTGTAGTATTTTTTGCCTAGCCCTTGACTTTGGTCCGGGTAGGTAAATATTCTGGTAAAACCAAGAAAATGTGCAATAAAAATAATAATAATAAAAACTTTATTCTGGGACTATATCCCTTAAGAATAACAGAAATGAACAGTAGATATTCATATACGTCTGGTCAAGAAAACAATAAAATTAATTTGTATTTACAAATGAGCAAAAAGGAAAAATTAATCACTACCTAGACTTATATACATGCATGTACAAAAAGTATCGATAATAAACACAAAAGATTAGGAAAAGAAAGAAGAGAAATCTCCTAAAGGCTACTGATAGGGTTGAGGGAATTATAAAAAAACAAAACAAACTAATTATTCCACACTAGCTTTAGGGTAAAATAGATAATTATAACTTGTGTTAAAATTGAAATAATTCAGTTGCAGGTTTACATTTGTTGTGCATATATTTTGGATGCCAAAAGATGTTGGAAAAGGTGAGATTTGAATGAGAGAAAGGAAGATGCATGGCGAATATGAGTAGGTAGGGAATTCCAGAGGGTTGCAGAACGGATATAAAAGGAGTGATCAAAAGATTTAGTTCTATGGGTGGGAATGTAAAGGTCGGAATGGCGGGATCTAGTTTCGAGAGAGTGGGCTGAGGATTTAAATTTAAGGATGCTGTCAATGTATGGAGGGAGCTGAGAGTTTATGCTTTGGTAAAGGTATGATCCGAGAAAATATTTCCTCCGTGTAAACTTTACATACAGACCTTCATATGCCAACAGTCAACGAACAGATTCGGACCCTCTACAAACGTTTTCACAACAACTTACACGGACATACTCGCACAAAACTGAAAAAAAGTTGGATGAGTGACCTTCTAAGCTAAATCCAGGATGAGGTGCCGCTGGGCATCTTCTCTCCATCATGCCTACCACGCCAACTATCATTCCTTCATCATCACATTCACTGATTATCAACATTTATTGACAGGTGTAAATACAAAACTTTGAAGATAAAAAAAAAAAAAAAAAAAAAAAAAAAAAAAAATATATATATATATATATATATATATATATATATATATATATATATATAAGTTTGTGTTGTTCTTAGGTTTCAGTCAATGAATAAACAATTTTATCTATGCGACGTTTCGAGAATTTATTGTTCTCATAATCATGCCTTAACAGTGGAAAAAAACAAAAAAACAGAACATTAATATTATTATACAATAATTAATATATGATGTTATTATTAGATTGTATACATACAATCATATATTAATTATTGTATAATAATATTAATGTTCTGTTTTTTTGTTTTTTTCCACTGTTAAGGCATGATTATGAGAACAATAAATTCTCGAAACGTCGCATAGATAAAATTGTTTATTCATTGACTGAAACCTAAGAACAACACAAACTTAAATTATCAACAGTCGAGAACTGATCAAACAATATATATATATATATTGTTTGTTTTATATATATATATATATATATATATATATATATATATATATATATATATATATATATATATATATATTTATATATATAAAACGATAAATTAAGTTTACTTACACGTACATCAGTATGTAAAGGAATGGAAAATGAGAAACTCACCTGTAACAGAAAAAAAAATCATTAAAGCTCTAAGATAAAATAATTAAGATTAATATTAAATATTGCGAGAAAAATTTAGAATAGTATATATAAAATTAAAATATGCAATGTGTCCAAAGTATCATTGTTAATTTTTAATGAGTTCTGCGCATGCGCGTGAGTATAGCAGTCATATTTCAAGTCGGCTCTCGGATTTCTTGCTTTTACAGTTGGATTTCACTTCAGCACAGTCTTGAAAACATCATCAGACTTCAGGATAACAACAACAGTTATTACTGGAGCAAACAGCGGTAAGTTGTGATATAATTTACAGTGTAAAGTGAATGCTGAGTCACCTCTTCATATCAGCTGATTGCCAATAGCCCGGCAAGGCTGGTCTTGCTTAACTTTTTTTAAGTTATTGTTTTTTTTCCCACATCTGGTTATTATTTAATTACTTTCTATACATGAAATGCGATATTATCATCAAGTAATGTCCTCCAAAGCTTCAACTAAAAGATCTAGATCTAGTGGTTCAATCCCGTCACCTACAAAACAAAGACCCCGCCGTGATACTAATAAAAGATTAAATCTACAAGCAACCCCTTCCGGTACTAATTCAGAATCTGAACCACAACCTGGCACATCGTCACAAGGGATGACTGACGAATCGCCGTTTTTCACCCCAAATCCTTTTCAGATTTTACATAATGAAAAAGAAAACACGGAATCTACTCCTATACCTAGTGAACTACGGCCTCCTCCAATATTTGTCAAAAATATTAGAAATTTCCAGTTGTTGTGTGCGCAATTGAACAAAATTACCGAATCTACCAGCTACTACTGTATGAGTAGAATCAATGATACCAAAATATCTCCTACTACTGCCGAGACATATAGAAAAATAGTGAAATACCTAACTGAAACCAAAGCAGATTTCCATACCTATCAGCTACGCCAAGAGAGAGCTTTAAGGGTTGTAATCAGAAACTTACACCCCTCGACACCAGTTGAAGCTATTAAAAGAAGAACTAACGGAGATGGGCTATAAAGTGCGGCAAGTCACTAACGTCCTAAAGGATAAAATTCCTCTACCTCTCTTTTTTGTGGATTTGGAACCAGCTGAAGGAGTTGAAAAAATCTATGACCTCAATAGATTGTACTATTCCAGTGTAAGAGTTGAAAAACCTTACACAAAGAGAGAGATAATTCAGTGCCATAATTGTCAAGCATATGGTCATACTAAAAGTTATTGTCATCACATACCTCGATGCGTGAAATGCGGTGAACAGCACAAGTCTGTGGAGTGTACAAAACCAAAATCAACACCAGCTGTATGTGCTCATTGCCTGAAGGACCACCCGGCCAACTATAAAGGATGCCAAATCTATAAGGAGCTGAGGACCAGGTTTCAAAAACCTCAAGTACTGGATGAAACAGCAAGACAAGTAAGAAACAGAAGAGAACCCTCAAAACTTATTGATGCCAATTTATCATTTGCCCACTTACTTGGAGGTGGGAATCAAAGTACTGAAGCCGTGGCCCTGCCGGAACTACAAAATGTACCTCAATCCATTCCACATATACCTCTTTTTCAAAATGTAACCAATCCTAAGAATCCTAATCCACCACAAATCTCTCATATTCCTCCTCCTTCAAACGCCACAGACCTTACCAGTTTGATGACATCCTTTATTTCCGAAATTAAATCCCTTGTTATGCCCTTAATATCACTCCTTACGAATCTCGTAACAAATCTCATTCCTGCCTTAAAAAAACCATAAATGACCTCACCTAATTCCTTATCCATTCTCCTTTGGAATGCGAATGGTGTTAGAACTCACACTGACGAACTTACAGCCGTACTGCAGGACAAAAACATTGATGTTGCACTCATTACTGAAACTAGACTAACCACTAAACAGTACTTTAAAATACCAGGATACACGACATACCGGACAGACCATCCAGACGGCAAAGCCCATGCCGGTACTGCTGTCATAGTCCGCCGATCCCTCACCCATCACTTACACCCAATTTCCGCCCACGATTACCTACAAGCAACTTCCATCGTTATCAAAACCTTTTCCTTTCCGCTTATCATCGCATCAGCATACTGCCCTCCTAAACATCCCATTTCCTCTGCCCAATTTGGATCCTTCCTCAACTCCTTGGGTAATCACTTCATTTTGGGTGCAGACTTAAACGCTAAGAACCAACAGTGGGGTTCTAGAACCACCAATTCTCGTGGACGGACATTGCAGTCTGCACTCAACTCCCGACGCTTTCATCTCCTACCTCCCGATTCTCCTACCTACTGGCCAACAGATCCTAACCGTAATCCTGACATCCTCGACTTCTTCATCCACAGCGGATTAGGCTCTCTGAATTTTTCCATAGCTCGCCTTGATGAACTATCCTCTGATCATAGTCCATTGATTCTAAATGTATCCATAACACCTATTCCTAAACCTATCCCACCGTCATTCATTAGGGGCCCTGTCAACTGGAACCTCTTCCGCGAAATTCTCACTAATGATATTGACCTCAGAGTGATTCTCAAAACCCCAAATGACCTTGACGACGCCGTATATTCCTTTACAACCGCTATTCAACAAGCCGCCTGGACTGCCTCCTCTCCCAAACAATCCCAAATAATTCCTTACAAAAGCCATTTACCACAACACCTGACAGACCTCATCAACAGCAAACGTCGAGCTAGAACATTATGGCAACGCACCCGCCACCCAGAAGATCGCCGCTCCTATAATTTTTTTTGTAGAAAATTAAAGCGGGAGTTGGCGATCTTCCGTTCCCAATCCTACAATACCTACCTCTCCTCTCTCTCGACTCGTGACAATTCCCTGTGGAATGTCACGAAGAGAATCCTAAAATCCCACACCATTTCCCATCCTCTCCGGCGCTGTGATGGTTCCTGGGCTGCTTCTGACAAGCATAAGGCCGAGGAATTCGCACAGCACCTTTCCAAAGTTTTTACTCCTCATCCAGAGCTTAATCCAACCCATACTGCAGCAGTTGATGAGTTCCTCACGTCACCAATACCACTATCCTTACCACCTAAAGCAGTTAATCCCTCTGAGGTCAGATATCTTCTTAAAAAGCTTCCTCTCCGCAAATCTCCTGGATACGATCTCCTTACTCCCCAAATCTTAAGACAACTTCCACCTAAAGCCATTACATTCCTTACATATCTCTATAACTGTATCCTACGCACTACCTATTTTCCTCTCTTCTGGAAACATTCAACTATGATCCTTTTCCTAAAACCAGGCAAACCTTCTAACAACACGTCATCTTACAGACCTATCAGCTTACTTCCGATCCTCTCAAAAATTTTCGAAAAGCTCCTACTAAAACGAATCCTAGCCAAATTTCAAAATTTTCCTTCACATCAGTTCGGATTTCGTCCTCAACATTCCACGGTTCAGCAAGGACTCCGAGTTGTAGACCACATTTCCTCCGCCCTTGAGTGCAAGGAGTATTGTTCGGGTGCCTTTCTGGACATAGCTCAAGCTTTTGACCGGTGTGTGGCACCCGGGACTGCTCTTTAAGCTCAAAACCCATTTACCTCAATCCTTATACCTAATCCTCCGATCCTATTTATCCAACCGCTCCTTCCGAGTTCGCTGTGGTTCCGAATTTTCCGAACAATATACTGTTGAGGCCGGTGTTCCTCAAGGCAGCGTCTTAGGACCCGTCCTCTACATCCTCTTCACCGCCGATATCCCTACCGACCCCAATACCTTTCTGGCAACATTTGCTGATGACACAGCCATTTTATCATCCAATTCCGATCCTGAAGCAGCATCGCTAAATCTCCAAAAGCACCTTTCCCTTGTCGAAGACTGGTGCAATGCTTGGCGCATTAAGGTTAACGAAAGCAAATGCACTCACGTCACATTCACCCTTCGACGCAAATCCTGTCCAACGGTTAATTTCAATTCTATACCGCTTCCTTCCTCAGACACAGTCCGGTATCTCGGCTTTTTACTAGACAAAAGACTGACGTGGAACCCACATACAAGACTAAAAAGAAAAGAACTCAACCGCAGATTCGGCCAGTTATACAGACTACTAAACAGAAAATCTCATCTTACAGTTGACAACAAATTACTAATATACAAGACAGTACTGAAACCTATATGGACCTACGGACTTGAACTGTGGGGGACAGCTAAACATTCTAACATTAAACGCATCCAATCCTTCCAATCCAAAGTCCTCCGAACAATAGTTAATGCTCCTTATTACGTTACCAACTGTACCCTACACCATGACCTTAATATTCCGTTTGTTTTAGACCTGGTACCATCCAAATTTTCCAAATTTCATCAGAACCTTAGTCATCATCCTAACCCTCTAGCACAATCCCTATCCAGCACCACCCATCCCTACAATCCTCCTCGAAGATTGAAACGGCAGTGGCCACGAGACCTATTGTAAACATTTAAACTGGAGTTCTGACAATGGTCAGATCCTCCACTCATGTACGGTATGTTTGTGGCTACAGCGCCCTAACTCAGCCTCCACTGGCTCAGACCAGTGATGCGGCTGAGATAGAGGTGCTGGGATCTCTTGGATTCCGCTTTTTCCTCCACAAGTGGAGGGAAAAGCGCTTGCTGGGGTCCCTTTAGCAATTGTATATATTGTAGATAGTTATGATTGTGTGTAAGATGTTTATTTATTTGCCAACTTTTTATTTATCTCAATAATAGGTTTATGTTTCGATTTGTTTTGTTTTTTATTTATTATTATTATTTTATTGTATATATTTGAATTTATGTTATATTTTATGAAATTTGACCATTATTATTATTTTCTGTATATATAGTATGAATGTGGTCTCTTATCAATATTATTATTGTTCATTTTGTAACAAATTGTAATATATCTCAATAAAAAAAAAAAAAAAAAAATTTTTTAATTATTATAATATTTAAAAAATATCTTGATGAGGATAAATGATCAGAACAAAATAAAAAAAATCTGGTGCGGACAACAAACGACTTTTACTTTCTTCGGCTGTTAAAATCAATTAAAAAACAATTAAATGTACATCAATTTGAAAAATATTTGAAGTTGATTTTAATAAGAGGTGTATTCAATTTCGTTGGAAACATATGATTTAGATTAAATAATATAACTACATTAAATTGTTAATCAGTAATAAGTTTATTCCCCATTCGTCTCTTAGTATTACCTTTTAAAACTTTTGTTCAGATAATATTTTTCTAAAATCTTTCTCTTTCCAACGGTATATTATACGTCTATATAACTGTTTTTATTGTCAAAAACACAATGCATTAAAAAATAGTTTTGCACTTTTCTCCTTTAGTTTTTTTTTTTTTTTTTTAATTCGCTCAACTTGTGTATTTACCTGTCATTTATTGATTATGTGCCTAATATTTTAAAATCTGCAAAATTAAAGATACTTTAGAGGAAGAAAATTTAAAATATTAGCATTTAAGTCCTTTTCATCACTCTCTCTATAAAAGTTTAAAAGCTCTTGTGTATTAGATAATATTTTTTTCTAAAATCTTTAGCATTCCGACGGGTATATCATACATGTATATTACTGTTCTTATCTTCAAAAACAAAAAATTCCATTAAAATAATATTATTTCAGTTTTTTCCTTTAGTTGGGTATCGAATTCATTCAAATTATATATTTACCTGTTTTTCATCGGTGGTAACAAGATAATATAGCTATATTTATAGAATCAACAAAATTAAAGGTATGTTAGAGGAAGAAAATTTAAAATATCAGCATTTAATTCCTGTCAGACTATTACAATCAGAATAAAATCTACGCCATATTAAAGCCCATTACATTTTACATCAACATAACGAGTTTAATCAAAATCGTTAGAGTCGTTTTCGAGAAAATCATAAATGAATGCTATAAAGTGGCTCTTCTAGTTAGCCGATAAAATTAGGAAAAAAAAAACTGGCGGTAGAGTGATCTCGGCCTAATCACCTTGCACGGCCGTTAGACTACCTACAATTCAAATCTCTCTATTTACTGAGCCTAAGATCCTTCAAGAGCTGTAGAGTAGGGGTGGGCATAATCGAATGACTATTATCGGACTATTCTATTATTTGAATCATTCGAATTAATCGATTATCGAGGGATTATAAGGAGCTCGGATAATCGATCTTCATCACATAAACTTTATGCTTATTTGCACCTAGGCTCACCCACCTCAGCGATGATAGAGACCGAAATTGTGGCATATCGTCTCTTAAAATACATATTAATCATTCGATCATTCGATTATTTAAATAATCGAAGTGTGATCATCCGATTATGACGATCATTCGATTATGCCCACCCCTACTGTAGAGGCACAACTTTTTTTTTTTAATAGCAAATGTTCCACTTTTTTTCCAAGTTTTTTTCTTCCCTTTAAATTGTTTTATTCCTGCCCCCGCTGGTGGTATTTCAACGGAGACGGAGCTATGCCGTTGCGGTTAAACATTTAATGGCACTCAATTTTCTCACCGCCAGGCTGTGGTATCGAAATAGCCTATTCCGGCCGAGCGGTCTATCATCTTATCGTTAGCCAGGCTGCTCTTGTGTCCTTCAATGTTAGTAGTATTGATTATATTTAAAAATCTGGTGCGGGAAACACACGGCTTTTACTTACCTCAGTTGATAAAATTAATTTCAGAAATTAAATAAAGTTGACAGGTGAAGAGTGGTGAATTATGACATATAGACCAATATTCTGAGCCCTAGGCATGGAAGGCTGTTCTAACCACTACACTACAGATGACTCCAATATTAAAATTATTTTAAATAGCTTATCTATATATTTATAAAATTTTGTCTAAGTTCTTGGTTTACGCTAACTCCTTTTAAGCCACGCGAACGATTCCTGAGATATGAATAGTGATATAGAAGTATGTTATATAATATATTGGGTGGTTTCACATGAAATGTCCGTTTTTATAGTTTCTGAAATACATAAAGGATTTTGCAGATCTCTATTGTTTTCTTCCTAACGTTTACATATTTAAAGTAAACAGTTACCTTTGTATTATAAACATTAGCTTCCCAATCAATTACCCAATTTTTAGTATACATCTAAATCAGAACATGGAAACAAGCGATTTTCGACTGATATTTTTGTACGAGTTTAAACTCGGCCATTCAGCATCTGAAATATTTGCAAGACGTTCCAGGAAGGGAGTGTAAATGAACGGACAATTCGCCGTCGGTTTGCTAAGTTTTCAGCTGGGGATACCGACTTGGAGACAACGATGTCTTCAAACATACAGTAGAGGGAAACCCCTACCAAACAATTAAAGGACTCTCAGCACAACTAAATGCAAGTGCATCTACCGTTTCCATACATTTAAAGTGTATTGGAAAAGTAAAAAAGCTCGATAGATGGGTACCTCATGATCTCTCTGAGCGGCAGCAAGACCCCATTTTTCAAAACATAACGTGCCATATTCTCCCGACTTGTCTCCAACAGATTACCACCTATTCAGGAATTGAGACAACTTCGTCAAAGGAAAACTTTTTGAAAATGATGATCAAGTGAAGAGTGCGTTTTCAGATTTTGTTTCACTTCAAAGATCAGAGTTTTTTAGTTCGGGGATAAAAAAGTTGGTTTCACGTAGAGAAAAATGTGTATTTTACGCAGTGACTTATTTTCGAAAACCTTAAGACGTTCATCCTTCAAAGTAAGCAGCCACTTTTCTCATCCGTAAAGCAACGTCGGTAGAATAATAATATTTTTATAAATTCTAACCTTTATGTCTTAGAAACCACCAGCTAAGTACAGCCGCAACTGAATAGTAACACGCATTTCCCGCCTTTAACCAGGACTTTATTCTTCCTGGATTTCATTTTTTCTTGTTATTATTGAACCTAAATACTTGAATTTCTCTACGTGTTCAAAAGTATGCCCTGATACATCAATATCACCAAAATCGACACCGTTTCTGCTACTAATCATATATTTCGTCTTATCGTTATCTAATTCGAGTCCTATTTCTTTACTGGTTTTTATTAACACACTTGTATTTAGTTGTATGGTTTCCGTGTCTTCACCTAGCAGTACCAGATCATCGGCATACCCCAAAACGGAATCTTGTCACCCATATTTAACCCTTTCTCGGTACACGTCACTTTTTCTATGACACATTCTAAAGCTATATTAAACAAAACAGGTGGAAGGGAGTCACCCTGTTTCGAACCCGATCGGACCTCAAATCTCTCGGAGTAATTATGACCGATTCTAACATTATGGAATGTTTCCGACAAACACATCTCTACTAGGTTTACTAACTTTCTGGGTATTCCCTGTTCAATCATGATGTTATATAGCTTCTGACGGAGGAATAATAGTTTTATAAATTCTAACCTTCAAGTTTTTCGACATAAGCCACAAGCTAAGTAATTTCGCAACAAAACAATAACACGCATTCCCCGCCTTTGACCAGGGCTTTATTTCCTTCTAGATTTAATTTTTTCTTGTTATCATTGAATTCTTGTTATCACCAATATTGTCACCGTTTCTGTTACTAATCATATATTTTGTCTTATTGGTATTTATTTCGAGCCTTATTTCCTTACCAGTTTTTATTAACGCATTTAGTTATCAAGTAAAGCAAATGAAACCTAAAATCCAGTAGAATAAGTATTGGCAATCCTCAATGCAAAAGCAATCTCTCGAACATAATACACCATTTTGTGTAGGAGTTCTGTCACTTATACTGATCTGTGGTTAAGAAGCCCCGTTCTGTACTTTATCTGATATTAAGAAACGGTATTGGTGGTATGTAAGAAGGATGAGACAATCCGAAAACCCAGTTGTTTAAAAAAACAAGAAAAAAAAACTTTTTCAGAATATCAGATGGTTCATAAACTACATACGATGTATTGAAAGCCTTAACAATCGCCTTGTACAGATGCAGCATCCTATAACTTACCAGCGATTCACATAGTCTTATTCAACAGCTGATAAACAGAAAAGCCGCAAATAGAACATTACTCAACAAGCAATATAATGGAAATGATTGAGCCTAGAAGACGTTCCCAATAGTACAGATGGTCCAGGAGGTGCAAGAAGACTTGACTTGCCTAGAAAGAGATTACAGTGACCATGCTGTTCCAACACAGATGTGACGGTCATCCTGTTCCAACCTGCTGCTATTTAGTTCCAACAACAATAGCTCAGTGTACTCGTTACGGGTCAGCGCATCTCCATTCACCGCCGATGTCGGCTAATCATCTGTTAGCTGGTTACAGGATCTCTGCGAAATGCTTTCGAATAACTCTGCTAAATAATATATGTACGCGCAAAAAAAAAAAAAAAAAAAAAAAATTGATGAGCACAACGCACGACTTTCGCTAACCTCTGTTGTTAAAATCATTTTAAGAAGTTCCAAGTAAAACTAGAGTTCAAATAAAGTTTTTTGTTTTTTTTAATCATTTATTGAAATTTACAACTGTATTAGTTAATACATCAAGTAAATTAGCTAACAGGAATATATGAAGAGTAAATGCCCATTGGCACTACTCACTAAACTAGAAGGTCTCGAGGCCATCTCTTTTTCAGACGCCTCGTAGGATTGTCAGGAATGGAAGAGGAAGCAAGGATTGAAACTAGTGGGTTAGAATGGGAGTGGAGTTTTTCATGGAAGGATTGATACCTGGTCCGGACCAAATCAGCCACATATGGGATATTAAGGTCTTTATGTATGAGTTTATTTGTGACAAAGTAAGGAGCGTTGAGGATTTACCGAATTTGGATTGTAAGGATTGAATACGCGAAGAATTTTATGGTTTAGTAGAGCCGCAGAGCTCGACTCCGTAAGTCCAGATAGGCCGTATGATGGTGATATAGATGAGCCTTTTGTAGATAAGTGGAAGTTTAGAGCGTCTGTCAAGTAAGTGTTGAAGTAACCGAAAGCGACGGGCAGTTTCTTGTCGTTTCAGTCTTGTGTGCGGATTCCAAGTGAAACGTTTGTCAAGTAGGAGTCCTAGATACCGAATCTGTTCAACCGGGACTAGCGGAATATTATTAAAGGACACTGTAGGGCAGGATGTCATAGGCTTACGATGAAGGGTAAAGGTAATTTGGTGGGATTTGTTGGAATTGTCAAATAAGGTTAAAGATATACATTCAGTTTCGTTGAAAATGTATGTTTTAGATTGAATGATATCTACCATATACAAATCTCGTGTCACAGTGTTTGTTTATTTATTTAACGTCACTTTATGCTACTATGGCTAATCGGGCGATGCTACAGTGGGAGTCCTAAATTTTGCCTACCCAGGTTTTATTAGGTTAGGGATCTTTAACGAGTACCTGACATCGCACAGGCTCGGGACCACCTTTTAACGTCCACTCCGAAGGACGGCATAACTAAGGCTTTTTTACTCCCATTAAAAAATCCTAGGACCACCTGCGGATTTGAACCCGTGACCTTTGGCACAGGAGGCTGTTATGCTAACCACACAGCTACAAGTGATCCCTCACAGTGTTTGTGTTAGTACTCTTCGGAAAGCCTGGACTTTTTTATGAAATTTTTCATGCTTATTTGGTAGCAATGAAAATTGGTTTCATTTCATACAGCTAGGTGATTCGGGTGTCCATATACAGACTTTTTTATTTTTTATTTGGTATATAACCCTATCTATAACCCCAAATTTTTACCCTCATTCCCCAACCTCGCATTTTTAAATCTTGATTTTAGTAATTTTGTAAATTTCGTTCCCATTAAAACATCTGGTCGGGCAACACACGACTTTCACTTACCTCCATTTTTAAGATCAATGAAAGAATTTTCAAATACAGTTAGAGATAAAAATACGTGAAACTATTAAAGAATTAATTAAATCGAATTTATCTAGAAACATTTATTTTATTAAAAAATCTATCATATTATTATCTAAAATAATCAGTTAGTTTTATGGGCTTTTCATCACTTTCTATTAACTTTTAAAAGCTTGAGTATAAGACAATATTTTTTCTAAAATATTTAGCTTTCCAACGGTATATCATACATGTATATTACTGTTCTTATGTTCAAAAACAAAAAATTACTTAAAAAAATATTTTTTCTGTTTTCTCCTTAAGTGGGGTATCGAATCCATTCAATTTATATATTTACCTGTTTTTTATCAGTGGTAACAAGATAATATAGTTATGTTTATAGAATCGACAAAATTAAAGGTACTTTAGAGAAAAAAAAATTAAAATATCGGCATTTAAGCCCTGCCAGACCATATTAATCAAAATGAAACCTACATGATATTAAAGCCCATTAAATTTTGCATCGATATAGCGAGTTTAATCAAAATCGTCGGAACCGTTTTCGAGAAAATCGAAAATATGTGCAAAATGCATGATATAAAGTGGCTCTTCTGGTAAGCTCATATTGATGAAAAATGTTTTTTAACGTCTCGGACGTATATTTCTCTTAAATATGAAATAAGTATATATAGTAAGTGAAAGTAAAAACATTGTGAGATACCTAAAAATCATGTTGGTAAGTAATAAATTCGAACAAAATGGATTCGTCCTTATTCTTGTATTCCTTTTATAAGATGAAGAACCGAAAAATGGCAGGAAATAAGAGCAAAGTAAGGCTGAGGAAGGGATACAGTTAAGATAATGATGGGTTGCGTTGCGGGTGTGCGTGTTTGGTATCTTACGACCTTCTTCTCAAGTCGTAGTCTGTTTCTAAAGTAAACAGCAATTTGCAATTATCATGTTCAAATTATTTTTAAGCAAAAAAATTTATTTTCAAGGATGTGTAGCGAAGATAATAAAGCTATCGATAACTAATTCGAAATTTATTTTTACACCTATAAAAACTTGAGAGAATGTAAAAATGTAATTTTTTCCTACAAAAAGTTTTAGACCGATTCTCCCTCTAATATTTCCTAAAAGTTAAGTCCGGTTATAATAAAAGGTTAAATCAACATATAAACCAGGTTATGAGTTAATATTGTCATATTCCCTTTGTGTATAATAGATAATGTCTTAATTCCAGTAGTTATTCGAAATGATTCTTGTAAATATTGAGTGACTGGTGTATATATTTCACCTTATATTAAATAAATAAATATAATTTTAAAAGCAAGAACTTTGGAAAATTCGAATTAACCAGGACAAATCCTAACACATTACTTTTACTCTTCAACACCTGCCCGCCAGTATATCTTGACAACATCCAAATCCCACAGACAGACACAATAAAATATCTCGGCTTGACATTCGACAGAAGAATGACATGGGGCCCACACATCAAGAGCAAACAGATAACGCTAAACAAAAGACTAAAACTTTTATACACACTACTCTCAAGACGTTCAAAATTAAAACTTAAAAATAAACTAAACACTTACACTTACCTACTGAAGCCCGCCTCACAGATATACGGGACTGCTAAAAAGACACACATACGCAAAATTCAAATTTTTCAATCCAAAACTTTCAGAACTATCACAAATTCACCATGGTTCGCTAGCAACACTACTTTACAAACAGACCTTCATATGCCAACAGTCAACGAACATATTCGGACCCTCTACAAACGTTTTCACAACAACTTATACGGACATACTAACAATCTAATACGAAGCATGACTAGTAACATACCGGTCAATAATCGCAGAAGACTAAAAAGAAGTTGGATGAGGGACCAAAGCTAAATCCGTAATAGTAAGCACACCAGGAAGAGGTGCCGCTGGGCCTCTTCTCTCTATCATGCCTACCACGCCAACTATTATTCCTTCATCACCACATTCGCTGATTGTCAACATTTATTGACCGGTGTGAATGAAAACATTTGAATATTAAAAAAAAAAAAATAAGCAAGAACTGCACGAGGTTAAAAATCTATCGAGTTTATTTTGTTATGTAAACACGATATAATATATACCAATTATAGGGTTAGCAAACAAGATGGTTTGATGACGATAACATCAAATGCTGCCTACACAGATTTGTCACCATTCAAACTCAAGCACCCGATATAAGGTTAACACAATCCTCCCATCGACGCTTCGGCCTACCTCTTAGACGAATACCAGTCAGTTCAGCGAATACCAACTTTTTCGAAATCCATTATTCACTTTGCCTAAAGTTTACACGTCCAATTATATTCGCCGCGACGCTATCACCTCAATTACACCCACAAGTGGAGGGAAAAGCGCTTGCTGGGGTCCCTTCAGCAATTGTATATATTGTATATAGTTATGACTGTGTGTAAGATGTTTATTTATTTGCCGACTTTCTATTTATCTCAATAATAGGTTTTTGTTTTGTTTTTTTATTTATTATTATTATTTTATTGTATATATATGAATTTATTTATGTTCGATTGTATTTTATGTAATTTGACTATTATTATTATTTTCTGTATATATATAGTATGAATGTGGTCTCTTATCAATATTATTATTGTTAATTTTGTAACAAATTGTAATATATCTCAATAAAATAAATAAAAAATATTATATTGATATTTAATGGTAATCTTATCTGCTTTCCCCCTGTGGGACTTGTTTTCTTCCCGACAATCAGTCTCTCTGCTGTCCCCCTGTGGGACTTGATGGTCACTCTGTATGACTTGATGAGAGGAAGTTCTATAGTTAGCGAACGCACTCACTTATTACTTACGACTCGACTGCGATATTTAAGCACAACACTGTATAATTCTCAGTAATGCGCATGCGCTCCCTCCTTTTTACCGCGTCAGTGTTTATTTGAACCATTACTATGTATTTTTAATAAAAAGAAACCTTAAATAAATTTACAACCAATAATTTTTTCATAGAATCACCAAAAGTAAGTTACATATAATTTAGGAAAAACAATTACAGTTTTAATCCTATTGCTATCATAATCACGCAGTTCCTTAGCTGGAGAACTAGCATAGATAAGCCTAGAGAGATGAATTTCATTAGACCAGAGAACTAGGTAGATGTAGACAGGCGAGCAGAAGCAGGTAGTTACAGTACGTGAGGCGAGATCTGACTGCCCTACCCCTTGCATATAAATCCCACCTCCTTCCCTAGGGTGTTCCACATTATGTGATGGCGGCGCACATAATTTTATATAACTGTCTACTCATCCACCTTCCCGCAAAACATTGATAATAAATATGTTGTGTGCAGCACTTAAAACTTTTACTTGCCTCCGTTGTTGAATAAGTACTTTTAAATAAATTTAGAATTATTTATTTTTTATTAGATTTTTGTGGGCGAAAAACATCACAATCGGTTATCATCGCCCTATTTCAATATATACAAAAAGTTTTTTTTTTTTTTTTATTGAGATAAATTACAATTTGTTACAAAATGAACAATAATAATATTATTGTCAAATTACATAAAATAGAAAATAAATAAATTCATATATATATATATATATATATATATATATATATATATATATACAATAAAATAATAATAAATAAAAAAAACAAAACAACAACCTATAATTGAGATAAATAAAAAATTTGGCAAATAAATAAACAGCATACAAAGATAAAAAAAATTAGAATTGAAAAAAAAAATCTGGTGCGGGCAACACACGACTTTCACTTACCTTCGTTTTTAAAATCAATGAAAGAATTTTCAAATATATGTTTTAGTATAATCATAGCGAAATTCTAGAGTAATTATTTTTCGCATACAACACATACTAATGGATCGATAGGAATAAAACATTAGGTATTACCTCCTTCTGTAATAAAAACAAAACAAAAACAGATTAAAAGTAGCGGATGATCTATAGCATAGTGGCTAGCAAAACAGCCTTCTATGCGAAAGGTTTCGGGTTCATAATCGCAAATGGCCCTAGGATTTTGTAATGGGAGTAAAAAACCCTTAATTATACCATCCTTCGGAGGGAACGAAAATAGTGGTTCCAAGCCTGTGCGATGTCAGGTACTCGTTTAAGATCACTATCCTATTTAAACCTGGATAGGCAAAATTACACAGACTACCACTGTAGCATCGTCCGATTAAATTAGGATATAGGAATTAATTAATTTATATATATATACAATTAATTAATTTATATAGAAACATGTGTTTTATTAAAAAATCTATTATATTATTATCTAAAATAATCAGTTAGTTATATCTTCTTTTTATCATTCTTTATCAACTTTTAATAGATTGAGTATAAGATAATATTTTTTCTAAAATCTTTAGCTTTCCAACGGTATATCATACATGTACATTACTGCTCTTATGTTCAAAAACCAAAAATTGCATTAAAAAAATATTTTTTCAGTTTTCTCCTTTAGTTGTTTTTCAAATTCGCTCAACGTGCATATTTAGCTGTGGTAACAAGATAATATAGTTATTTTTATAGAATCAATAAAATTAAAGGTACTTTAGAGAAAGAAAATTTAAAATATCGGTATTTAAGCCCTGTCAGACGATTTTAATCAGACTGGAACCTACACGATATTAAAGCCCAGTAAATGTTACATCGATATAGTGAGTTTAATCAAAATCGTCGGAACCGTTTTCAAGAAAATCGAAAAAAGGTGAAAAATGCCCGGTATAAAGTGCCTCTTCTGGTAAGCTCATTTTGATGAAAAAAGTTTTGTAATGTCTCGGGCGTATATTTGTCTTAAATATGAAATTTCAGTTTCGTAGGACTTAACGTTTCCGCCCGGGAGTTACCACACACACACTCAGACCTTTTTGTGGACCCTGGGGATCCTAAAATGTGTATTTCCGTTGAAAACTGGAATTCGAAAATTTTCACGATCGCAATACTTTCCCTTACTATACATATATAGTAAGTGAAAGTAATAAGGTTGAATAATCACATTGAGCTTCGAAGAAACATCTGTTTCAAAATAAATAATCGAAAAAAAAATATTTTACCATAAATAATCGTTTAATTTTATCCACTTTTGATCATTTCAGCTTTGTATATAAGATAATATTTTTTATGAAATCAAATTAATGAAATTAAACGCTTAGTTAAACATCTATATATGTTTTTTCTTATCATTGTCGTAATTGTTCTTTTGTTTGAATATTTGTTCGATAAATATTAGGCCATTCTAGAAAATAAATCTTGGATATATTTTTTTAAATTAGAAAAAAAAAAAAATTATGACGACGCTGCTGATAAGCGGTGAAATGAATTGATATGTAACATGGATATGCATGGTAGGTAACATAATTATTAAAAATAATTTATTATGTGTTGAGATGTTCAAAATGTATAAATGCAATAAAACTTTAATTGATTGAAATTAAATAAATTGTTTAAAAATATATATCCAACATTTCTTTTATAGAGCGGCCTAATATTTATCTAACATTTATATTATAATTTTAATATTCGAAAAAAAAATAATGTTTACACTTTTAATTAGTAATAAAATTCGAAGTCATGTATGTTTACTCGTTTCATCTATTTTTTTTTATTTTTCTCAGTCAGGGATAAATACTAAAACTACATATTTTCTGATTGAATTTATATACAACATAGCCATGGTTTCTGAAATAATTAATGTAAAATGTAAATTAATAAATGTCACTTGGGTGTAGTAGCTAACGTAAAAGTCTATATAAGACATAAAACCCAAGGTAGTAGTCTCAAACCATAGGATTTTCTAAATTTAGTAAAAATTCGGCTATTCATTATATTTAGGGTTGGTGTAACCAGGAGGGTATTTCTTCCACTTAATATATGAGCTTCCAGAAAGGATCATCTGAGGTGAAGTGGCTAGCATAAGTGCAAGATCGTTAGATCAAACCCAGGAGGTGGCCCTAGGATTCCTGGTATCCTAATCAAAACTGCCGATTAGTCATATTAGTATACACAAGTTAAATGCATAAACAAACAAAATAACAGCTTTCTATAACCAAGATCGCGTTTTCAAACCCGGTAGATGGCCCTAGGACTAATTAAAGCGATGATGATAATCTTGGCAATACCGTCCTTCGGATGGGACGTAAAATGGCGGTTCCTAGCCTGCGTGATGTCACGTACTCGTTAAAGATCCCTATCCTAATAATTAAACCTGGATAGGCAAAATTAAGGAGTCCCACTATAGTAACGTACGATTAGCCACAGTAGAATAAAAGGTTATCTTTATTTTATGTTTTATTTATTTATTGTAATTTACAACTGTATTGAAACACACAATGAGTAAATATGCAGAGTGAAGAAAAGTCATGAAAATGTCTCGAGAATAAATTGGTATTTTTAAAATTTTAATTTTCTATTATCTAATTATTCACCTTTTGTTAAAATTTCTTCTGCCCCTTATTTTTAATTATTATTATATTTGTCAATAACTACTATTTCACTTTGTTTTTAATTATCAGTATAATTTCTTTTACTTATCATCTTTATATATTGTATTCTATTACAGGTTGTTATCCATACTTTTTATAGCCGTGAAAAAGGCGTATAATTTGGTTCGAAACGTCTGCATTAGTAAATTAAGTTTATACTTAATTCTGTTTTGCAAGAGAAGAGTTGATAAGATTAAACTGCAGGGTACACTATGAGAATATACTAGTATGAAATGAGATAGAATTTGAAAATATTGTCCACTTTGTAGGTAATATTATAGGCTAAACTATCAGAATTCAAAATCAGGTTATTCAAGAAAAAATATTTATCATTCAAAGATGTTTGAACAAAAAATCAAATCTGACAGTTGGCTCTAGAAATTTTTAATAGGAGTAAAACATAAATAA
>JAJSOM010000224.1:0-13556 GCA_023052935.1 Piezodorus guildinii
ATTTAAAAAAATTTTTTTTTTTTTTTCCCCCCCCCCCCCCCCCCCCCCCCCCCCCCCCCCCCCCCCCCCCCCCCCCCCCCCCCCCCCCCCCCCCCCCCCCCCCCCCCCCCCCCCCCCCCCCCCCCCCCCCCCCCCCCCCGGGGGGGGGGGGGGGGGGGGGGGGGGGGGGGGGGGGGGGGGGGGGGGGGGGGGGGGGGGGGGGGGGGGGGGGGGGGGGGTCTCTGTGAAAGGAATGAAAATTTAATATGAAATAGTTGGTACGTGTAATATTTTAATATGGAAACTTTATTAAGGTCATTGGTTAAGCTATTTGTGAAGTAAGGGGATCTTTAGGATTTTTTCGAAGATTTTGGGTATTTAAGGATTTTTAATGCAGAGAATTCGATGTTTTAGTTTGAGCCCAAGCTCTACTCCGTAAGTCCAAATGTCTTATTGTCATTTGATAGTCTTTTGTAGTTAAGAGAATGTTGAACGTTTGCAGTAATGTTATTAGTTGCAAACGTCAGAAAAATTAATATTTTGTTTTCAGTAAATTTTTATTGTTTTAAATTTTAAAAAAATTTTTTTTTTTATCAAAACTTAAAAAATTAAAATTTAAAATTTTTTTAAGGAAAAAATTTTATTTTTAAATTTTTTCATTTTCAGGAAAAAAAAACGGGATTTATGTTCAAATACAAAGGGGGACCGGGTGAGTATAACGGGCCCAAGTAAAATTAATATTTTTCCCGTTAATAACCCCACAGTAAAAAAAAACCCCCAGTTTTTTTGAATTTTTTTTACCTTTTTCTTTTACCCACTTGTTCCCCCTTTTTTTTCCTTTTCCATTTTTCCCCCTTATCCCACTTTTTTTCACCCGACCTTTGAAAATTTTTTTATTGGAAAAAAAAATTTTTTTTTTTTACCCTTTTCCCCCTTTTTCCCCCGGGGGAAAAAAAAAAACCCCCTTTGGGGGAAACCCAAAATTTTTTTAATAAAAAATTTAAAAAATTTTTTTAAAAGATTTAGGGGGGCCCCCCAAAAATCTTTTAAAAATAAATTTGGGGAAAATTTGGGTAAAAAAAAAGGGGAAATGCCCCGTCTTTAAAAAAAAAAAAATTTTTTTTTTTTTAAATTTTTAGGGAAAAAGGGTTTTTTGGGAAAGCCCCAAAATTTTTTTTTTTTAGGATTAAAA
Organism: Piezodorus guildinii; assembly: GCA_023052935.1. Taxonomy (NCBI): domain Eukaryota; kingdom Metazoa; phylum Arthropoda; class Insecta; order Hemiptera; family Pentatomidae; genus Piezodorus; species Piezodorus guildinii. The sequence goes on from JAJSOM010000224.1 coordinate 1,172, forward strand.
TTTTTTAATTTTAAAAGAAAAAAAGACTTTGTATAATGTCTGTCAGTTGGCAATTTGTTATTAAAGGAAAAAAAAGTTTAGTGGTAAATGAAATTTTGGTTTTTTACGTAAAAGTTGGGTAAGGAAAGTTTTCGTTAAATGAATTTATTTTTATTTTTGTTCCCCTTTGGGGTTAACCGTCCTGGAGGGTGGTTATATTCCACGCAAACTCCTGGGGTTTTTAGGGGGGGGGTTTTTTCCAAAATTATCCCTTTAAATTTTTTTAAAATTGGGAAATACCGGTAATTTGTAACCTAATTGTTTTTGAAAAAGTCTTAATGGATTCACCCAAAATTTACGTTTAGGTAAAAGCAAATGCCGGGTCCCCTATTTTTTTATTAAAATTATCCCTTATTAAGCCTAAAAGGGTTTTAATTTGTATTGTATTCTTTTTTTTTATAAATCTTGGATAAAAGAATAAAATTCTTTTCCATTGGAATTTTCTTTTAAAATAAAATTTTTACCAATATTTTAGATTTTTTTTAAAATTGGCCCAACTAGGGAAAAAAAAAAAAAATTTTACATTTTTTTTATATTGTGAATTCAATTTGGCTGTTGATTTCAATTTTTAAATTTAAACCAGTGATAATTAATGTGGGTTTTAACGGGTTTTAGGAGTATTTCTTAGATAAATTAGCTTTACTTCGTTTTAGAAGATTTTAAAAAATTTTTTAAATTTTTTACCGTTTATTTTTAAATTTTAAAAATTAACCTTATAAATTTTATTTTTAATAAAAAAAATTATATTTTTGTTGAATTTTTGTCAGATTAATTTCGGGTATTTTTTAGTCCCTAATTATTAAAATTTTAAAAATGGTTGTTTAATTTAAAAAAATAATTTTATTTAAAAAACCCAAAATTTTAAATTTTTTTTTTTAAAATTTAATTTTAAGTAACATTATTAAATTTATTTTATTTTAAATTTAGTAACAATTAATTAAGTTACCTCCCAAAATTTAAATGGAAAAGATTTTCAGAAAAATTTTAATTTAAACTTTCCCCTAATTAAATAAATTTTGAAGGGTTCGGGGAAAGGGAGTTAATGAAGGGACCAGCCCAGGTTGTGTTTTTTTAAGGGGTAAAAATTTTGAAATAGGTTTTTAATAAAACGGTTTTTTAATCAAAGAAACCCAAAGTTAAAGATTAAAATAAAATAATAATCTTTTTGTTTTTAAAATAGGGGAAAAACATTCCCTCGAATTTAATTCCAAATTCCTTTTTAAAATTTAATTTTAAAAAATTTGGGAAAGATCTAAAAATTTGAATTGTTTTCAAATTTAAATTTTTTTGAAATTTAAAAATTTTTTAAAAAAAAATTTTTTAAAATTAATCTTAATTTTTTTGTTTTTTAAATAAAGTTTTTTTTTTTAAAAAAATTGAAAAAAAAATTTTAAATTTTTTTTCAAAAATTTTTTTTTTTAATTTTTTTTTAAACTTTTTTAAAATATTTAAAAAAATTTTTTAAAATTTTTTCTTTTAAAAATTTTTATTTTAAATTTTTAAATAATTTTTTTCATAAAGGACATAGATTTTCCTTTATTTTGTTAAGTTTTTTTTTGTTAATAATAAAATTTTTTTTTTATTCTTTTTTTTTAAATAAGGGGAAAAACATATTGAAAAGTAAAATAGGATCTTAAATGAATTTTTTATCCCCTGACTATTTATTTCAAATTTTAGAATTTAAGGGTTTTTGGGATTAAGAGTTAAAATTGAGAAGTTGGTATTTTGGAATTTTTAAGAAATTAATTTTATAAACGGAGTAACTTTGGGATTTTTTGAAACTTTTTATTCGAAATTAATAACCCTTTTTTTCTAAATGTTTGTCGATAAAGGATTTTTATAAATAATATATAGAATTTTACTTTAAATATTTTTGCCAACTTATTCCCCAATTTAAATTTTAAAATGGGTCATTTTTTTTTTTAAATGAATGTTTTTAAAAATTTATTGAATAAAGTTTCTAACATTAAGATTTAAAGTTAATCTTGGTTTTTTAAAAAATTTATTTAAAAAATTTTTAAAAAAATAAAGGTTTTTGGGGATTTTAATCAAATATTCAAATTATAATGCTTACCCAATCCGGGTTTATTATTTTTATGATTATTTTTTTTTTTAAAAAATTAGAAAAAATGTTTTTATATTTAAAATGTTAAAAAATAGGGTTTTTCCCGAGGTTAAATTTAACAATTTTAAAATTGGAAACGAATGGGCCCCCCGATTAGGGATTTAAAATTATTCCTTTGATTTAATACCTTTAAAACAAATTAAAAAATTTGTTTTATAAAAAAAATGGGCCCAAATTTTTTTTTTTTTTATATTTCCAAGGTTTTAAGAAAACCCTAAAATAAAAATTTTTTAAAATTTTGGATTTATTTTAAGAATTCGGGTGAGTTAAAAAAAAGGTAAATTTTAGGAAATACAATTAAAAATTAATTTTTAATATAAATATTTACAATCTTAAAAATTTCTTTTTTGTTGTGGAAGGGTAAAATTTTTAATTTTAGTTATGGGTATGGAATGGAAAAAAATAAGTTTTTTTATTACTTTAAAAATTTAGAAAAATTGTTTACTTTAAGTTAAGAATCCAAAATTCAACGTTTTTAATCAAAAGGGGGTTAATTAAATTACCTTCTGGCTATTTACAAATAGGGCATTTTCCTCAATGCCCTTAACTTTTGGGAAAGCAACCCGCCCCAAATAATTTTCCCTTTGATATGAAAAACCACAAAACCATTTATTTTTATTATATAAAAAATTTATTTTAATATTTTATAAAATCTAAAATTTTTTAACTTTTTTATTTATTTGTAAATTTGAAATTCCAGGGCTACAGGGAAAAGGTTGTAGGGGGGTGGCCAAGGGTTTTGTTTTCCCCCCTTTAAATTTTTATTTTGTGGGGTTTTAGTTTGAATTGGAAAATTGGCTTAAAGGGGGGTTTAGTATACTTTTAATTTTTTCAGGGTTCGAAATTGGGCAACCCAAAAAAGTCCCGAGGGTTGGTGGAACTGGCCGAAATTATTTGAAAATAAAAATAACCCAAAAACCAAAATTTTTTTAAAAATTAACCCAAAACCCTTTAAAAGTTTTCCTTTTTTTAAAAGGAAAAATTTTAAAAATTTTTTTTTTCCCCCAAAATTTTTTTGGGTGATAAAAAAAATCAATTTTAAAAGTGATAAAAAAGAATTAAGTGTGGGGTTAAAAACTAAAAAGGGAAAATTTTTTTTTAAGGTTTTTTTTGATGTAATAAATAAATTTAATAGTAAAGTTTAAGGGAAAAAAATTTACAAACACAATTTAAATTAATAAGAAGTTAAAATTTATAAAAAATTTTATATAATTTTAAAAAAAATTTTTTATCATTTTATAAATTCCAATTTTAAAAATTTTAAAGTTTAATTTTTAAATTTAATGGTCATTTAATTTTAAAAAATTAAAAAAAAATTTAAAACAAAAAAATAATGGATTTTTAAATTAGATTTTAGAATTGGGAAAATTTTTTAATAAATTTTTTATTTAAACACTTTATGTGAAGTTTCAAGGGCCCCCAGAATTCATTTTAAAATGATAACTTTTGGGTTCCCCTGGAAGTTTCTTATCTATTTTCTCCAAAAACCTCTTGGTTTTTTTTTATTTAAAACTTTTGGGGTTCAAAGGGGCCTTACATAAGGTTTAGGAATTATTAATTGGCCACATTTTGAACCCCGGGGAAAATTTTTTAAATTGAGGGATAGACAAGGGTTGGGTAAAAAACCCCACAAGGTCGTGTTAAAAGCGGTGGTCAGGATTTGTTTGAAGAAACAAAATAGATTAACTTTATAAAATTAATTATGGTAATAACTTTTGAGCAAATCTTTAAATTAAAACAAGTAACTATTTAGTTTTTTAGGTTTTTAGTTTGGAATTTTTTTTTTTACCATATGTTTTTTAATTTTTAAAAATTTTAAATTTTTTCCCAATTCAATAACAAAAACAAAAAAAACCTATTTAAAATTTTTTAGGCCCCTTTTCCCCCTCCAAATTTTCCTGGCTTTTTAAAAAAAAAAATTTTTTTTTAAATTTTAAAATTTTGGTTTTAAAAAAAAAAATTTTTAAAAATTTTTTTTTTCAAATTTCTAAATTTCCGGGGGGTAAAAAATTTTTTAATTTTTTAAAAAATTTTTTTTAACTTTTTTATTTTAAAATTAATTTTCCCAAAAAAAAAAAATTTTAAATTTTGAAAAAAATTGGGGAAAAAATTTTTTTTAAATTTATTTTTTTTTTAAAAAAGGTTAAAAAATTTAAAAAAAAATTGGATTCTTGAAAAATGGCCCGTTGGTTTAGGGTTTTTGGGGAAAGGTTGGGTTTAAAATTTTTTTTGGAAAAAATTTTTATTAAAAAAATTTTATAAATAAAAATTTTTCAAAATTATACAATTTTTTAATTTTTAAAAATTTTTTAAAAATTTTTTTGTTTTTAAATTTTAAAATAAAAATTAAATTTTCTTTAAAAAAATTTAAAATAATTTTGCTATTTTAAAAATTTTTTTTTTTTAAAATGTTAAAATTTTTTTTTTTTAAAAATTTTTTCATTTAAAACGTTTCAAGAAAAAAAACATAAAAAAAATTTTTTTTTTTTTTTTTTTTTTTTTTTTTTTTTTTTTTTTTTTTTTTTTTTTTTTTTTTTTTTTTTTTTTTTTTTTTTTTTTTTTTTTTTTTTTTTTTTTTTTTTTTTTTTTTTTTTTTTTTTTTTTTTTTTTTTTTTTTTTTTTTTTTTTTTTTTTTTTTTTTTTTTTTTTTTTTTTTTTTTTTTTTTTTTTTTTTTTTTTTTTTTTTTTTTTTTTTTTTTTTTTTTTTTTTTTTTTTTTTTTTTTTTTTTTTTTTTTTTTTTTTTTTTTTTTTTTTTTTTTTTTTTTTTTTTTTTTTTTTTTTTTTTTTTTTTTTTTTTTTTTTTTTTTTTTTTTTTTTTTTTTTTTCTGTTATTGAACTAGGGTTTTAAAATTTTTATTTTTAAAATCTATATTTTAATCTGAAGTTAATATAAAGTAAATTTAAAACAGTCAAAGGATATTTTAAAAAAAAAAAACAAAAATTTCCCTTTTTAGATTTAATTTTAAATTAAAAATTTAAAACTAATTTGAATCAGAATGGAAAAAAATCTTGATAAAAGTCTTTCTTTGGAAAGACTAAAAATTTTTAGGGGTTTTAAAAAATATTGTACAAAAATTAATTTTTTATTCATGTTTTTTTATTTTTATTTTTCATTTAGTTTAAGGAAAATAAATCAATTAAATTTGAAAATTAAAAATTTAAAAATTTAAAAAAATTATATTTTAATGTACAAATTTAAAATTTTTAAATTTTTTTTTTTTAATTTATATTAATATTTTAAATAAAAATTTTTTTTTTTTCCTTTTCTCCTTGCTTAAGCTTCATAAATGTTTTTAAATTAGGCATGGGAATAAATTTTAATAACCCTTTAGGTTCACTCACCAATTGTTTAAAGGGAAAAATTTTTGAAAATTAATTTTAAATGCTAAAAAACTTTAAATTCTATTAACTTAATTTTTTTTTATTAAATAACATAATTTTTTTTTTCTAAATTAAATTTTAATAAAAGGTAAATTTTTATTTAAAATTAATTTTAAATTAATAAAAATTAAAATTTCCTTTTTCTAGGGAACATTAAATTTAATCATTAATAAATTATAAGAAAATTTGAATTAAAAAGGAAAATTAAGAATTTAAAAAAAATAATAAATTTAAATTAAATTTTAAAAACGGTTAGGAATTAAGAATAAAAATTTAAAAAATTATATTCTATATACAAATTTAATGTTAATCTTGGGGTTAAAAGGAGAGGCCAATGAAGGCCTTTTGGTAAAAGGTTTTAAATAAAATGAAAATGAATTAAAAATAATTTTTTTCCCATTTTCCAATACAAAATTTTTTTCCTGAAGGGGAATCTTTGGGGGGGGTCGGGAAGGGTGGAAAGAATTCGTAGTTAAAATTTTTCGGATTTTTAAAAAAGGGGCAGGGGAATTAAAGTAATTATGGTTTTTTAATACATTTAAATTAAAATAGATCTTGTTTTTGTTGTTTAATTCTTTTAAGTTGGTGGGGTTTTTTTCTATTTGAGGCATCTTTTTAAGGGAGGTCGTCCAAAGGAATTTTAAAAAATTTTCCCCGCTGAACAAAAAATTTAAGAAATTGGTTCTTATTCCCAAAGCTTGAAATATTTCTACCCAGTGTAATGGGCCAAGTTCAAAAATTTTTTAATTTGTTTTTGTTCCCATAGTTTTTTAAATGAATTTATGGAAAAATGTTTAATTAAGGTTAGAATTATTAAAGTTTAAAATAAACGCTGTAACATTCGGGGAAAAAACCCCAACCCTTTTTTTTTTTCAAACTTAAAAGGACATTTTTGAAAACTAATTAATTACCCGGGTTAACTTGAATTTTTATTTAAAAAATTTGGGAAAATAGTTTTTAATGGAATAGATTATTAGAAAGCAATCCCTTTAATAGGAATGTTCAAGATAAAAATAAAAAAGAAACAAAAAAACTGAAATTTTTTTAAAATAAAATCCTACTAAAGTTTTTATTGGTAAATTTTTTAAAATCTGGTTGCAAACTTATTTAATAACCCTTTTCTCAATTAAAAAATTTTTAAAGAATTTTTTTTCTTTAAAATTCTTTTTAAGAACCAATATACTTGATAAAAGTAAAAACCTTTAACCCCTTTAATTGGGGAGGTCTACATATCAAACCTTTTAATCTTTTTTATCTGCGTTATTAAAAGTTAAAATTCAGTTTTTCAAACTGTTTAAGAAATATTTGATAAAAGGGAAAAAATTTTTTAGTTGGTTGAAATGAAAATTTTCCACAAATAGTTTGGGTTTTAATTTTATAATTCTTTAAGGGTTTTTTGGTTTTGGAATATCGAAGTAATATTTTTTTAAAATGGAATCCTTTTAAGGGTTTTCTATTTTTCAATTGAAAATAAAAATGTTGAAAGTTAAAATTTTAAAAATTTTTGGGAAGGTTTTGGAAATTTTTTATTTAAATTTATTCCTAGATTATTTTAAATTTTAAAATTTTTATAAATTTTAATTTATTTTAAAAATAATTATAGGTTTTTTAAATTTTTTAAAACCTTTGGGTTTATTAAGGAGGAAAAAATCCACTTTCTTTTAATCCTTTGCCGGTTTTAACCAAAAAATTTTACTTTTAAAGGATTAAAATCCTGTTTTTAATTGCCTTGGGGAAAAAGGCTGGTAAAGTTTGGAAATGTGAAAATCCCTTTAATTAACTATAAAATTTAGGAAACCATGTGTCCTCCCTTGCAAATGGCAGGCTAAAGGCCCTTTAATTTAAATTTATTTTAAATTTTAAAAATTAAATTAATATTAAAAAAGTTAAAATTATTGATAGTTTTAAATTTTTATTAAAAATCATTTTTATCTTTTAAGGATTTTTAAAAATTTTTGAAGGTTTAGTTTTTGGTGGGGAAATTTAAATTTAATTTTTAAAGCTTTAAGTTTTAGAAAACCATTTTAAAAATTTTAAGACCATTTGATCAATAATAATTTAGAATTTTTTACGGTTTAATTTTAAACCTTTAAAGACTTATACCCAAAATTTTTTTTCTTAGATTGGATTTAACTTTGAGGAATTTAAATTAATTTTAATTTTAAAAATTTTTTAAACTTCCTTTTTTAAGGATATTTTTGTCTAACTTTTTTTTTTAAATTAAAAAGGTTAGATTAAATTTTAAAACCCAAATTTTGGCAAAATTTTTTATAATTGGAGTTATAATTATACGGTGTAAAATAAATTTAAAATTTAAATTTTAATCTTAAAAAGTTAATTTTTATCGGAAAAAATTTCAGCATTTGGCTCCAAACCCATTTTGCATTTATTTTCAAAACCCAGTTTAAATTGGTAAAGGGGGAAAGAAATTCATCAAGTCTTTAATTTTTCCGTCAAAAGGGGGTCCCCAAATCTTTAGTAAAAAATTTGCATTAGGGGATCTTATTTAGAATTTTAAAAAAAAAGATGGGACCTTAAGATTATGAAATGATTTACTTTGCCCCTTTTAAAGTAAAATTGTTTAAAAAAAATTTTTAGGTATGAACAAATATAGGAAATGGTTTTTGGGTTGCCAAATTCTCAATCTTTTTACCATTAATCATTCAAAAGTGGGAAAAGTTTCTTAAAAAATTTTACAAATTAATTTTTAGAAACCCAAAAAATTTTATTAAAAGGAGGAAAAAATTTTTAAAAATCACGGGAATTAAAAAAATTTCGAAAACTTTAAAAAAAACCCTACCCCCACCCCACATTTAAAAAGGGGGGGTAAAGTTTTTTTAAAAATTTCAAGAATTTTTTTTATTAATTTTTTTTTGAGTTCAAATTAAATTCAGACAAACCAAAGAAAAAAAAAATAAAATTTTTAAAAAAAATTTTATTTTAATTTTCAACCAAAAATTTTCCAAATTTTTTTTTAAAAAAATTTTTTCAAAAATTTTCTTAAAATTCAAAAAAAAATTAAAATATCGGTTTAATGGTTAGAACCCTTATCTTTAAAATAAATTAAAATTAAAAATTTTAAAATTAATTCTAAATGAGCAATTTAAAAACGTTGAATGTAGAAAATAAAAGGGAATTGCATTTAAAAAGTGGTTTCGGGTCTTATTAATGAAAAGGGTTTTTTAACCCTTTTAATTTTTTTAATAGAGTTTAGTTTATTATTTCTTGGGAGTTAAAAACCACAACCCAAATTGGGTTTAAAGGGACCTAAATGGTTCCGTTGGAAAATTTGGGAAAAAATTACCAACCTCCCCCCATAATTTGTAAGAAAAAATAAAATTCCAAAATTTTTGTTTATTATTTGTATTGAAATTTAAAAATTTTAAATTTTCATATTTTTTATAATATTTTAAATATTGATATATTTTTTAAATTTTTTTTTTAATTTTTTTTAAATTAAAAAAAACATACAAAATTTTTAATTTTTTAATAGGAAACCCCAAAACTTATCCATGAAAATGGAATTTAAAATTTAACGCTTCGGTAATTCTACGGAAAAGATTAAAAAATAGTTAAGTAATTAAAAGATAGTTTGAAGGAATTAAAGGGTTATTATAAAAAATATTTAAAAATCTTAGTTAATTAAAGATTAAAAAAATTTTAAAGTTTAGGAAATTTAACCCGAAAGGTAAATAGTTCCAAATTAAATTTTTAAAAAGAAAAAAATTATTAGGGATTCTAAGGTAATTTATTGGCATTAAATTTTGGTTTTTAGGGAAGAGGATAAATTTTGCTGATTAAAGGAAAATCATTTGACAATATAAAATTTATTGGATTTAATAAAAGAATATTAAATGCGGATCAATTTTAAAAAATAAAAGTTTAAAATTTAAAAATTTATAAATATTTTATTAATTTGAAAATTATTAAAAAGCCCAATTTTTAAAATTTAAATTAAAATTAAAAATTTGTCCTCCCTTTTAATTTAAAAAGTTTTAAATTTCTTTTTCCTATTTAAAATGAATAATTTTGAATATTCAATTTAAAATTATTTTAATTTTTAAAAACTTATTGACTTTTAAAATTTTAAGAAATTACATTTTAATTTTTTAGTTTTTAAAAATTAAAATTTAAAGGAAAAAAATAAAAAAGAAAAATTTTTTTTAAATTTAAATTTTTATTTAATTTAATTCCAATTTATTTATTTATTTTAAAATTGTATTTATTTTATACTTTTTAATTTAAAAATGAAAATCTTTATTTAATTTTAAATTTACTTTCTATAAAAAAGCAAGAATATTTTTTTTATAAAAAAAAATGTAAATATTTTAAAAATTTTAATTTATTATATTTTTTTAGAAGGTTTTGGACCCTTGAAAAAACAAAGGGTTTTTTCGGATGGGATAACCACCGTTAAGGACAGTAAAAAATTTTCAAAAAAATTATAAAATTTAAATTCGATTTTCTCTAGACACAAGACATGTTATTTTTTAAAACCATGCCCTTTTTTTTTCCCAAAAAAAAGACCCACAAATTTTTCCTCCAAATAAATTTTTTAAAAATTGGGAAAATTTTAAAAGTCACTTAAACTTTAAAAAAAATAATTTGTTTTATTTTTAAAAATTTTTGGATGTTTATTTCCCAAAAAAATAATTCCCCTTTGTTAATTAAAAAAAAAAAAAAAAAAAAAAAAAAAAAAAAAAAAAAAAAAAAAAAAAAAAAAAAAAAAAAAAAAAAAAAAAAAAAAAAAAAAAAAAAAAAAAAAAAAAAAAAAAAAAAAAAAAAAAAAAAAAAAAAAAAAAAAAAAAAAAAAAAAAAAAAAAAAAAAAAAAAAAAAAAAAAAAAAAAAAAAAAAAAAAAAAAAAAAAAAAAAAAAAAAAAAAAAAAAAAAAAAAAAAAAAAAAAAAAAAAAAAAAAAAAAAAAAAAAAAAAAAAAAAAAAAAAAAAAAAAAAAAAAAAAAAAAAAAAAAAAAAAAAAAAAAAAAAAAAAAAAAAAAAAAAAAAAAAAAAAAAAAAAATTTAAGAAGGGGAAAAAAAAAGAAAAGAAAAAAAAAATTTTTTTTGAAAAATTTTACTTTATATTAAACTTAATTTCCAAAATTTTTTTAAAATTTTTTTAAAATTAAACCGATTAATAATATTTTTTATTTTCAAATAAAAATATTAATAGGGTTTTTTTTTCTAACATTTTTGAGACCCCCTTAACATTTTGCCAACCTTCTATTAAAAAATTTTAAAATTTTAATAAAATTTTGTTTGAAAAGAAAAAGGAAAATTTTTTAATTAAAACCAAAAAACAAAGGACGCCTAATTTTTCAAATTTCCTTAAAACTAAATTTTTAGTAAATTTAAGTAAATAATTTGAAAAAAAAAAAATTTTAAACAATAATTAAATTATATTTAAAGGATATTTTTATTTAAAGTAATTTTTGGTACTTGGTTGCAAATTAAAAATTTTTTTTTTTTTTTTTTAATTAAATATTTTAAAAGAAAAGCACATTATAAGGAAAATTTGGGGTGGAAAAGTTTCAAGAAAATCCTTGAATTAAATTTTATTTCCAACTTTGAAACCCTACTTAAACACTTAATTGATAAGGACAATTTTCTTTGTTTAAAGTTATTTGTTTTAAATTTTAAATTTATTATTAAAACATTTAATTTTCTTTTTTTTAGTACCTTTCATTTAAGACTACAAATTATTATTCCGAATTTCATTTTATAAATAATTTCAAAATATTTAAAACCCTAAGAAAAAAGGGATTAAAAATATTAATTTTATAACTTACTTAAAAAAAATTTTTTTTTTTTTTTTTTCCAGTTTTAAAAGCCTTAGGCCTTTCCATTGTATATTTCCCAACGCTCTCCCAAAAGGGGACCCAACCTCCCCTTTTTGGGCTTTAATACCGTGTCATTATCAAAATAATAGGTTTAATATTTGCCCTTCAATTAATAAACTTTTATTATTTATTTTACAACAAATTTAATCGTTCATTTGTTTATTGAAACCCACCCCCTTTTTTATATAACAAAACATGTTGGAAAAAGATTTTTTTAAAAAAATAAACTTTTTTTACTCCTACAACCTTCAAACAAATTATGAAATAAATCTTTATTTTAAAATTATAAGATATTGATTCCATTAAAATATTTTTTAATAATTACTTATATATTCTTCATAATTAAAATTTTTTAAAAATTTTAAATTTAAGCTCTAAAAAGAAAGTAGTTAATTTGAATTTGTTTTTTAATTTTATTTTAAAGGGGGGAATTTTTTTTTAATTTTATTTTATTCAAAACCCTTTTTATTAAAATTTTTTTTAAAAAAACCCCAAAAAAAAATTTTTTTTTTTCAATTTTTAAAAAAAAAAATTCTTTTTAAAAAATTAAATTAAAATTTGGGGGGGTTTTTTAAGGTTTAAATTTTTTTTGGGTAAAAAAAATTTTCAAAAATTTTTGGAAAAAATTTTTTTTTAAAAATTTTGGAAAATTTTTTTTAAAAAATTTAATTTTAAAAATCTTTCAAGCAAATTTTTTTTTAATATTTTTTTTTTTAAAAAAGTTTAAAAATTTAAAAAAATTTTTTTAAAATGTTTTTTATTTTAAAAATTCAAAAAAAGGGGAAATTTGGGGTTTTTTTTCCCAAAAAGGCCCCAAAAAAAATTTTAACCCAAAATTTCAACCGGGTTTTTTTTGGGCCCAAAGAAAAGGGAAAAGGGAAAACCTTTTAAAAATTTTCCCCAAAAAAAACCCTTTTTTAAAAAATTTAAAATTCCCTTAACCGGGGCTTTGCCTCGAAATTTTTAAAAATTTTAAAAAAATTTTTTTTTGTTTTTTTAAAA
>JAJSOM010000225.1:0-23814 GCA_023052935.1 Piezodorus guildinii
AATCTTTCTACTATCATAAAACACAGAAAATAAAATAATAAATAAAAATGACCCTCAATTAAATATAAAGAAAACTAAAATATAAACATGTTTGAGGCAGTGACAAATCCATTTCACATAACCTCTTTGCTCCCACCAGCTGTGTGTTATAACCTCACTCCCTCACACACATCAGGCCCATCACAGTTCCAAAGCTCTAATCCGTAACCTTAAAAATTCAATAATAAAACTAATTTTTTGTTTCTTCTATTTAATGTATGGTTCTATTTAGGGCAACCAAGAAAAAAATGTATGAAGTAATTAATTATTTACAGTATAATTGTAATGTGTTAATGTGCAAAGTTGATATTTTATTTTTATTTTGTTGATTTTATTGTTATTTAGTTATTTTATTATATCTTATTACTTTGTTTATAAGGCTAGAATGAAATATTTAAACCCCAATACCTATTTCTTCCAGTACAGTTTCAGTTTGTATTACATTGCTAAAATTAAATTATGAAAAAAATTAAAACCTTGACTATGTCATATTTTTTCTAATAATGTTTGCCAAATTAACTTCCTACCTTGTAAATAACGGTAATAAAACTTTTTGCAAAATGTATTATTGTAATTCAATAACAACATTATAAATGCAGTGTCTCAAGTGATGCATTAAATATATTCATGAATTTCCGTACTTAGAGAAAATATATTTTAATTGTCTTCTAAGATCCTTCAAAGTCGTTCAGTCTGTTAATTATACCAGAAGGGAAAAGACTGTAGCTTAAACATATTAGCTGTATTTTTTCTTCGTCATCTGTTCCTTGTTTGTCAGTTTAAAGCTTAATAAAATTACTGTTTTTGTCTTAACATGACTAAAAATAGTTTAATATGGATTTTGGGAATATTGAATAAGTTTTTAACTTATAAGGAGAAGATTCAAAATGTGTCTTACCTATTTTAATGAAATTTTCGTAGGTGAAACTAGAAATGAAACGATTGGCATATGATAAATATTAAGAGTCAACGCTCTCCAGGAGTCTCATAAAAAATTGGAAAATGTTTGCGTGAAAACACATTTTATTTGACATCTCTGGTTCTCGTGAAAGGGTATAGTGGGGTTAAGATGGTAAATCTGGCCCCGCGGCTTTTTTTGACTTAAACAGGAATCAATGCGTTGTCGAATAAAAATAATTCACCTGAATTCGAACCTTTTTAATTAATAATAATAAGAAATATAAGTTAAATGTAAGATTTCAAAAAAACAAATATTTTTTTATTTTTTATGTAGAGGAGTACAAATGACATTTTATGGAAAAATCAGAGATTGACTTCATTTAATAGTCATGATCATATCATTTTTTCATGCCTTCGACTCCTAAGAATCAGAGACACATTCATCAGTAGTTAATTTCAAATTTCACTATTGAAAAAAAAAAAATCGAAAAAAAGAGGTTTAAAAGCAAAACGAAATTCGTTTGAACTAAAAAGCTACCAAGTTAGCTGAATTATTTTTATTCTACACCAAATTGATCCCCCAAAAAAGCCGAGGAGGCAGATTTACCATTCTTACCCGGCAATACCCTTAGAAAAATAATCTTAAAGTCAAAATTACCTTATTTCAAAGCGGAATAGTAAAAAAAAAAAAAAATAATAAGTTATTCAAATATCTAAGTTTTGTGATTGACTATAAAATTAAATAAAAATTGAAATAAACTTTTTTTCGGAGTTAGGAATCTTAATCTGAGCACAGTTATTAAGAAACCTTATCAAAAACTCAGTTTTGGAGTGATTATTTATATTTTTAGGGTTTTAATTAAATATAAAACTTAAATATTTATAGATTTTTTCCTCATTATTCTGCTTTGAAATAGGGTATTTTTTCACCAAAATTATTTTTCTAATTTCAGTTGAACTAGAGATATTAAATAAAATGTTTTTTTCTGGCACAAACTTTCCGATTTGTTTACTCGATTCCTGGAGAGCTTTAGCCCTTAATATTTAATGGCCAGTTTTAAGCACAAACATTTCATCAAAACCATTCGGAAACATTCGGGATGCTCTCGTGGTTAGAATACATCGAGTTTTGATTTAACTATACTTTTTATTTTATTTTATTAAAGTTTCTGATTCTATTAAAGTATAGATAGGGCCCATACTATGCACACTGATTCATCAATCAAATCTTGTTAGATATTTACTATAGATTTTTGAAATATTTCTGTTACTAGTTCAATCCATAAAAAAATATAGTATAGTAAGAAATATTTGATATAATACACATTTGAGTGAAGAAAGGTGTAAACATGATTACATTAGGAGTATTACAGCTCTGTTGATTGGTTATGTTGGGTCATGCCCATTCAATTAGGGTACCGACCATCCTACTTTTTTACTGTACGATTTTTATAGTCTAAGATCCGAACTTGAAACGATCTGCACCCAGCTGATAATAGAATGAATCATTATTTATAACAAATTTAGTATATTAGAAAATATTTTAAGAATAGGTTGCCTAACAAAGTCCTTGACAGACTATTTTTAATTATTTATATACTTTCAAAATCAAAGTATCAAAGGTATAGAATGTGCAACTGTTAGGTTGCCTAATCTTTTTCTGGACAATTTCGATTGTCTGGTAAAAGCGGGTATGTCGATATCAGTTATCTGCACCGGCATGATAATAGAAAAAAATATATCAATATAAGCGTTCTTTTATTGCAAACACATTGATATAGGGTTGCCTGCAAAAAACTTTAACGCGACTTAACGCGAGTGGAAATGCGTGAAAGAGAGAGAGATCGCGTTGAGTATAGCGTGTAACATTAAAGGATCCAACATTGCCGCCGCACGTAATTGGACATTGAATAATATAAATGACCCTCAATTAAATATAAAGAAAACTAAAATATAAACATGTTTGAGGCAGTGACAAATCCATTTCACATAACCTCTTTGCTCCCACCAGCTGTGTGGGTAGCACCTTAGGCCACCCCATACTTCCCAACGTTGCCCTTAGGGATGCCTCAAGGGACCTATGCCACCGCTCCACGCACCCGTTGGACTGAGGATGGTACGCCGTAGTCCTGCTCCTCTGGATACCAAGGACGCGAGTGAGGCTAATAAAGAGGTCTGACTCAAACTGGCGCCCTTGGTCGGTAGTAATCCTTGCAGGCGTACCATAACGGGAAATCCACGTGCCCACTATTGCTTCTGCTACCTTGGTGCTTGTAATTTCCTCTAGCGGGCACGCCTCAGGCCAACGCGTGAATCGATCTATCATCGTGAGGCAATAACGCATGCCGTTGGAGGGTGGCAGAGGCCCAACGATGTCCACGTGGATATGCTCCATCCTTCCGCTGGGTGCAAAGGTACCTGGAGGAGTCACTGTGTGACGGACAACTTTCGATCGCTGGCAGAGAATGCAGCAGCGTGCCCACCTCGAGACGTCGGCGTTCATGCCTGGCCAAAAGAAACGCTGAGTGACCAGCCGTCTCGAGGTCCGTAACCCGGGGTGACTGAGCCCATGCAGGCGGTGGAAGATCTCTTCTCGCATGGACTCAGGAACGTATGGTCGCGCTTGAGGCGTAGAGGTTTCGCAGAGATGAGACGAGGCTGTACCGGGAGGCTGGATCCAGCGAAGCTGAAGACGGCTGTTCTTCTGAAGCTCAGAAACCGATGGATCCTTCTGCTGCTCGGACGCAAGGCGCTCATAGTCCTCGGTACAGTCGATGTCCTCAACCCTCGAGAGCGCGTCGGCAACTGCGTTGTCTTCCCCGGGTACGTGGCGGATGTCGGTTGTGAACTGGCTGATAAAGTTCACCAACCGAATCCGCATGGGCGTCGCTGTCTCTGGCTTCTGATAGAACGCTTGTTCCAGCGGTTGGTGGTCCGTCCAGACAGCAAAATGTCTCCCCTCTAGGTAATGGCGAAAGTGCTTGATGGCGAGATGGATGGCCAATAGTTCCCTGTCGTACGTGGCGTACTGCTGTTGCGCTGGAGCGAGAGCCTTGGAGAAAAATCCAAGAGGCCGCCAAACGTCGCCATCCTTCTGCTGCAAGACTGCTCCCATAGCTGTGCTGGAGGCATCACATACCAGGACAAGCTCTGCGTTAGCTTTAGGATGTCCCAGTACCGCGGAGTTCTTGATGGCAGTCTTGCAGCGCTCGAACGCTTCTACGGCTTTGATGTTCCATTCTACTGGCCTCTTGTCATTCTTCTTCGCTCCAGCAAGGAACCTGTTGAGCGGAGCTTGCATTTCCGCCGCTCTGGGTATGCAACGGCGATAAAAGTTAAACATACCCAGAAAACGCCGCAGGTCCTTGATAGTAGCCGGCCTAGGATAGGAAACTATGGCCTCCACCTTCGCTGACTGGGCGCTGATGCCGGAGGAGTTCACCCTATGTCCCAGAAACTCGACCTCCTGACGAGCGAAGACACACTTCGTCAGGTTCACCGTGAGGCCGTGATCCTGCAGCCGCCGTAGAACTTCCTCCATATGTGCTTTGTGCTCCTCTTCATCTCTTGAGCCGATAATAATATCGTCGAGGAACCACCAGGCAAAGTCCAACCCTCGAAGCACACGGTCTAGGAACCGTTGGAAGGTTTGCGATGCATTCCTGAGACCAAAGCACATACGGAGGAACTCGAAGAGGCCGAAAGGTGTGATGACGGCGGTCTTCGGAATATCCTCTTCTGCCACCGGAATCTGGTAATATGCACGGTTAAGGTCCAAGGTGGTGAAGATCTTCTTACCGTGCATATTAACGTTGAAATCCGCCAAGTTGGGCACAGCGTATCTGTCCGGGACCGTCTTAGCGTTGAGCTGCCTGTAGTGGCCGCAGGGCCGGATACCTCCATCCTTCTTCTCGACGATGTGCAGCGGACTAGCCCAAGGACTATTCGACGGTCTGCAGATACCTTCATCCATCATCTGCATAAATTCCTTCTTGGCGGTGTCGTATCTTCCCGGTGGCAGGCGGCGGGCTCTCGCGGTGACTGGGGCTCCCCTGGTCTCAATGTGATGGACGACATCGTGCTTCGGTTCTGTCATAAAGGACGAAGGCTGAGTCACAGAAGGGTGCCGGCGCAGCAGGGCGGAGTACCATTCTCCTGCTGGTACTGAGCAGATGGTGGGTACCGGTACCTTCGCCAATTTACCTCTAGATGTCAGCCCCGTCCTCTGGTCCACTAGCTGGCACCCGGCGAGATCTACCATCATGTTGTAGTGAAAAAGTAAATCCGCGCCGATGATGGGATGGCTAACCTTGGCAACGATAAAATCGCCATGACATTTTCCGCCGGAGCCCCAGATCAAGGTTCTGGACAATGGTGCCATACGTTGGAATGGGCGTCCCATTGGCACCATACAACGTGAACTCCTCGGTGGACTTCGTCCTGTTCGTCACCGGGTAGACAGATAGGGTGGCTCCAGTATCCACCAGATATCTGACCCCGGACTTTCTGTCAGAGACGAAGAGTCGACGGTTGTTAGCCATAGCGACGGGACCCGCCTTGTTCGCCGCTATGACTAGTTTAAAGCCCTAGCCGGTTTCCAGTCGCAGGGCTGACGGCATCTGGTCGCCTTATCTCTGAAGCGTTCGTGGTAAAAACAGAGACGCCGTCTACTCTTGCTTCTAGAGCCCCTGCGATTCCGACTAGGCGATCCGCTGTTTCGCCGACTTGTCCTGGCCCCCATTTGCGCTTTGAGAGCGGCTACTTCGGCAGTCAGGCGCTCGATGGCAGCACCTATGTCTTCTCCATCTCTTCTTGAAGGCCCCGGAGTTGGCTCCGGCTGATAAGCCATAATCGGATTACCTGGGGGTTGCTGAATCTCAGCTATTTTATCTGCGATGCGGGCCAACTTGGACAGATCAGTATGATCGGTAGCAGCCAAAGCCGCCTGCATTCCCTCAGGTAACCCCCGGAGCCACAAAGTACTAAGCATGTCCTCCGGGACCTTCTCTCCTGCCAGCTGCTGCATCTCTCGCAGAAATTGGGAAGGCCTCTGATCGCCCAATTTCTGCTCTTCCGGGAGTTTTTTCATCTTCCAGCTATCTGACTGCCCGAAGCTGGAAAGTAGCCGCTCTTTTAACCTTTCATAGGGCTCATTAACAGGCGGATTACGAGCCAGATCTGCGACTTGTCGAAGAGTCTGAAAATCAAGCTGGGCGATAATCAGCTGAAATTTGCTCTTACTATTACTGATCTTACATGAGCTGAATACCGCCTCAGCTTGAATGAACCACAGATCTGGCTCTTCTCTATAAAAAGGTGGCAATCTCGCCAGCGCATTGGGGGCCGATGCTGACTCCACCTCCACTTTCTTGTCCTCTAAGTCCAGCGTTAATAAGTCAAACGGCATTATAAAGATATTGAGGGAAAAATAAAAAAAGGAGAAAGAGAAGAAAAAAATAGTTTAACACTCACCGTCGGGGTCACCACTTTTGAGGAGGTGAGGGCGAAATGACTACAGCCTGGCACTATGGGTTCAAATGGTTCTTTTATTGTTCAGACAGTTGAATAAAATGAAGAATAACAGAATATAAAATAGAAGAAAGCAATATGAGGAGCACACACTAATCGAGATAGATCAAAAACCACAGCTGGTGAGAGGTTGCAATGGATTTGCCACTGTAAAATAAAATAATCTTTCTACTATCATAAAACACAGAAAATAAAATAATAAATAAAAATGACCTTCAATTAAATATAAAGAAAACTAAAATATAAACATGTTTGAGGCAGTGACAAATCCATTTCACATAACCTCTTTGCTCCCACCAGCTGTGTGTTATAACCTCACTCCCTCACACACATCAGGCCCATCACAGTTCCAAAGCTCTAATCCGTAACCTTAAAAATTCAATAATAAAACTAATTTTTTGTTTCTTCTATTTAATGTATGGTTCTATTTAGGGCAACCAAGAAAAAAATGTATGAAGTAATTAATTATTTACAGTATAACTGTAATGTGTTAATGTGCAAAGTTGATATTTTATTTTTATTTTGTTGATTTTATTGTTATTTAGTTATTTTATTATATCTTATTACTTTGTTTATAAGGCTAGAATGAAATATTTAAACCCCAATACCTATTTCTTCCAGTACAGTTTCAGTTTGTATTACATTGCTAAAATTAAATTATGAAAAAAATTAAAACCTTGACTATGTCATATTTTTTTCTAATAATGTTTGCCAAATTAACTTCCTACCTTGTAAATAACGGTAATAAAACTTTTTGCAAAATGTATTATTGTAATTCAATAACAACATTATAAATGCAGTGTCTCAAGTGATGCATTAAATATATTCATGAATTTCCGTACTTAGAGAAAATATATTTTAATGGAATTTCTCAACAGAGCAATAGTGAGGTATAGTTTTATGATCGATAATTTATACATAAGATATATATATATATATATATATTTTTTTTTTTTTTTTTTTTTTCAAACTTCTAAGTAATGTAATGAAAAGTTCAAAAAATCTGGTACAGTGTAATTTTAATTATCGTAGTTGTCAAGTAGATTAAAAATAACCTTATTACATTTACAACGATGATTAATAGTCAACAATAAATCTTTATGTATTACCGAACCAGAGAAATCCGACTGAGACAGCAGGTCTATATTATGACCATTATAAAAGAAGAGAACACGACTCGGAAACTTTTACAATGCAGCTGTTTATACTTCTACAGCCTCTGCCAGTCTTCCTCAAATCGGAGACGTGAAGAAAGGAAACAGATAGACCTCTCACGAACTAACTATTAATCCAAAGCCGAGGGAACCAGAGGCACGAATCAAAATTTTCTTTTTGGATTCATGGCAATATGGAATCGTAATCAAAGGAAATTTTGAAATATACTCTTGGAGAACTGTAAGATATTAATTCAATGAGCACTATGGTATTATTTTCAATTTATTTGTGCAACAAAGTGAAACCTGTAACTATTTGATTGTTTTCGTTTTTTTTTTAATTCTAATGAAATTCCTTTACAAAAGAATTTTTATTATGTAATCTTTATTACATTATATAATAAAATACACAAAACATAAATAATGCTGTTCCAAAGTAGACCAGTCTCATAAATAATCACATAATAACCATTAACACATAATTAAAAAAGATGTGCTATGGAGGATACTTTTAGTATATATACAATAAAATAAAACTAGAAAGAAATGAATCCTTATTATTTGTATAGAACTTCCAGAAGGATTAAAAAAGTTAGTTCTTAATCCTCAGGAAAATTTCATAGACTCTTTTATATTCCATTAATACTACCCACGTTTTCAGCAATATCCTTCATTAATAATAATTGTTCTTTCCATCCCTACAACACTTGATGAAAATAGTTTCTTACGTACCTTGTAAGTATAAGATTTTTGTGTTCATCTAAATTTTACTTATTTTAGACAGTAATAAAGGGATGGCTATATTACGTCATCGATAGTAGGAAGTGTATTTTACTACATACCTACTCATGTTGACTTATGATACCTACATAGTACTCACTAACTTCATGCTTGTGTAAAGACATACAAAAAGTCAGCTTTTTGATCATCGTCATCCTAACATAATCCTTAAGATAATAATAATAAGATAATCACTAAAGTGTTGATGATTGGAACATTGATTGGCCAACAACTTCAACAAAAACAAAACTGATAAATAAATAAAATAAAACTTATTAAATATTTCGAACTTTCATTTCTCTTAAAGAGAAAACAGTTATCATATCTCAAAAACTACTAGGAAAAAGGCATTATCGATTAATGGCATATTTAATGATTCCAAATTTTCATAGATTCAATACAAACTATGATAATTTATTTACCAATAACGGAATTTCTTCAATTGGCATTGCCTCGATGTGCATATCTTTCTAGCAACCAGGTTTGTTTTTCACCTTGTTTGTTGAAATACTCGAAATAAAAACACCATTTCAACTACAATGTTTTTTATTTTTTTTCAATGTTCGAAGACTTTTATAAAATTAATTAAAACTACCTCGGAGCTTCTTTTCCTACCATGGATTGAAAAATGCGGATTCTCTCTCGTGACACTTATCACTATTTAATTTGTTCTTTACTGCGGTGTTTTCCTTATAGGAGCACCCTTTCCGTTAATATTCCATTTTCACGATGCTGAGTAAGGTTGAAATGATCTTTAGGCTTCCCTTACACATTATAAGACAATTTTTTCAATTCAATTATATTCTTGTTAACTACACTATTTTCTTTTGTAACCAAGGCTCATTATCTTTTCTCATTATACTTAATTTTAAAAGCTCTTACAGATTTAGAAACTTTGATATCATACCAGGATTTAATGCGAATATGAAGAATTGTTTTTTTAAAAAAATAAGACATTTGATTTGATAAACGTTTTCGAAAACAACATTAATTAAATTCAATAAGGTTCGTTTTTGTATTTATTTAAATTATTTTAATGTTTATTAGTAATAATAAACGCTGAACCAATCAAGTGAATAAATATGAGGGCTGAAGGTACAACATATTTAATTTAATCTAATTATTTTTTACATTTAAGCAATCTGAAAGATGGGATATTTTTTTTTTTTTTTTACTTTCACTTACCTATATATGAAATATAGTAAGGGAAAGTATTGCGATCGTGAAAATTTTCGAATTCCAATTTTCAACGGAAATATACGTTTTAGGGTCACCTAAGTTTAAATAACTAAGTCCTGCAAAAAGGTCTGTGTGTGTGTATGTGGTAAGTCCAGCACGAAAGTGGTTCCAAATTGAAATTTAATATTGAAGACAACTATACGCCCGAGATCTTACAGCAACTTATACTATAAAATCGGTTTACCAGTAGATCTGCTTTATAACATACATTTAGCACCTTATTACAATTTTCTCAAAAACGGCTCAAATGATTTTGATTTAACTCGCTATATCGATGTAAAAATAAATAGGCTTTTATATAATATAAGTTTTTATTCTGATTGAAATAGTCTGACAGGGCTTAAATGGCGGTGTTTTTTTATTTCTTTTCCTAAAGTACCTTGCCTTACCTTTCAAATTGATATGCTTATACATCATACACCCCACACCCTATAACCTAAACTACACCATTGTTTATAAATGTGCTATAGTTCCGATTTCGAAGTCGAGTGATTCGAAACATGAGAAAAGGACGACAGAAGTCCCCGATGTTTGGTGAGTAATTAAGGAGAATATTAAGTCATAATATTATCCCAGTACTTACTGAAAATTAATAAACAAAATCAAGCTCTGGCTTCCGAACAACATATTCAATTCCAAACAGAGCAGCTAGGATTACATAGTTGTAGTGTGCAAGTGAATACTTAATAGCCGGTTGCTCTAGCACTCTTCTTTTTAACATGTTACCAAGATAATTATCTCCACAGCCGCAGAAAAATAAACAGACGGCCCTACTTACAGAGGCTAGGTACCAAAAAACGAGGCCAACACAAAAGGAAAAAATAAATAGATGTTGACTAGATAATGAGTTTTCCTTATTAAATTACATCTATTATCATACCTTTCGGTTAGAATGCTAACAACTGTAGGTCGGACCATCATCCAATATGAATCCCATTAGTTTTTTCTCAGGGCGGTAGAGCTCTGGCCCGAGGCGCTGGCTGGCCCATGCACAGCTCACATCTCACTTCTTCAGGCACCTCCAGAGGGTTCTACACGTCTAATTCCTATCCTCACTCAGCCGTATAAAACCTCTTACTTAGCATGATTATTTCATCACTCCGAAAGAAAACTTCGATCCGAAAGAGCTGTGTAGAAGAAACTTCAGTCAAGTCTTACAGCATTCCACCATTTTAAAGTTTCTTGATCTCCCCATAATAAAATATTAATTTAACTTTCATTTTATCCAAAATAAATGAGTATATATCACTATATCTCAAGGCAAAGGCCCAATAAGGAACTTTGTAAATGTCGCTCAAGAATATAGTTATACTATTTTTGTATCTTCGCCTTTTTAGGCTACTTCAACACTTACTAGACAAACGGTCAAACCTTCCTCGTAACAACAAAACACTCATCTACATGACTATTATAAGACCAATCTGAACTTACGGAGTAGAGCTATGGGGCTCTATTAAACCATCAAATTCTTCCCGCATTCAATCCAAAATCCTTCGTAAAATCCTCAAAGCTCCTTACTTTGTCACAAATAAACTCTTGTAACCCTCATACAAGACTGAAACGACAATAAAGTGCCCGCCGTTTTTGGTTACTTTAGCACTTATCCGACAAACGCTCAAACCTATCAATTAACTACAAAAGACTCATGTATATGAATATCATTAGGTCAGTCTGGACTTAACAGATTGAGCTTTGGGGCTCTACTGTTTCGAATTCCTCTTGAATCCAAATCCTTGCAACCCAAAATCATTCGTAAAATCCTCAATGATCCTTACTTTGCCACGAATAAACACATCGATAATGACCTAAATGTTCCATATGCTGATGATTTAAAGCAAACAAGAAACCAGTCATTTGGTAACGATTTTTGTTATGCATACTCTTTGTTAGGAGTGTTTTATAAGTTTTGGTTAGATCTGTAAACTCAGCCTCCACTGGATCACATCAGTGACGCGAATGAGAGAGAGAGCAGTTGGGATCTCTGGTATTCCGCTTTTCCTTCGACACGTGGTGGGAAATTCCCAGTCTGGAGTTCCTTTAGCAGATTTTAAATATTGTATATAGTTATGAATGTGTGTATGATATTAATTTATTTCTCACTTTGTATTTATCTCAATAATTTTTTTAACAACAATTTTTTATTGAGAAAATTTTACAATCTGTCCCAATTTGGACATTAATAGTAGTGCTGAATGGTATCATACATACTACATTCATACAATATTTACACAACATAAAATTACAATAAAATATATACACAATAATGAATCAATACAAAAGTCAATAATTCACTTATACCTATATACACATACACACACTCATACATACATCACATTGAGTGGAGAATCTAGCCAGTGCTAGAACTCCAATATATTTACAATAGGTCGCGGGGCCACTGCCGTTTCAACCTTCTAGGTGGGTTGTATGGATGAGTGGAGCTGGATAGGGATTGAGCTAAAGGATTAGGATGATGAATGAGGTTCTGGTGGAATTTGGAAAATTTGGATGGAATTAGGTCTGAAATAAATGGAACATTAAGGTCGTGGTGCAAGGTATAATTGGAGACATAATAAGGAGCATTTACTATTGTGCGGAGGACTTTGGATTGAAAGAATTGAATGCGTTTGATGTTAGTACGTTTAGCTGTCCCCCACAGTTCAAGTCCGTAGGTCCAGATGGGCTTCAGTATTGTCTTGTAGATTAATAATTTGTTGTCAACTGTAAGTTCAGATTTTCTGATGAGTAGTCGGTATAACTGTCCGAATCGTCGGTTGAGTTCTTGTCTTTTAAGTCTTGTATGTGGGTTCCATGTCAATCTTTTGTCTAACAGTAAGCCAAGATACCGGACTGTATCTGAGAGAGGAATCGGTAATGAGTTGAAATAAACTGGCGGACAGAATTTTCGTCTAAGAGTAAAGGTTATTTGTTTACATTTGGCTTCGTTCACCTTTACACGCCAGTTATTACACCAGTGTTCGATAAGGAAAAGGTGTCTCTGAAGGTTTAAGGATGCTGTTTCAGGATTGGAACTGGATGATAGGATGGCGGTGTCGTCTGCAAAAGTTGCCAGAAAGGTATCCGGGTGTGTAGGAATATCAGCAGTGTAAAGGATGTAGAGGATGGGTCCCAAGACTCTGCCCTGAGGAACACCGGCCTCAACGGGATAAAGGTTAGAAAATTCTTCACCACAGCGAACTCGGAAGGAACGGTTCGAGAGATAGGATCGGAGAATGAGGTATAGGGACTGGGGTAAATGGGTTTTCAGCTTGAAGAGTAATCCAGTGTGCCATACCCGGTCAAAAGCTTGCGCAATGTCCAGAAACGCACCAGAACAATACTCTTTGCATTCAAGAGCTGAGGAAATATGGTCTACAACTCGGAGCCCCTGTTGAACTGTGGAATGCTGAGGACGGAATCCAAACTGATGGGAAGGAAGATTTTGAGATTCTAATATGGGTAGGATACGTTTAAGAAGAAGCCTTTCGAAGATTTTTGAGAGGATGGGGAGTAGACTAATAGGCCTGTAGGATGAAGTGTTGTTGGAGGGTGTACCTGGTTTTAAAAAAAGGATGATGGTGGAATGTTTCCATAACAGAGGAAAATAGGTGGTGCGGAGGATGCAGTTGTAAATATAAGTAAGGAATATAATAGCTTTCTGCGGAAGTTGTCGGAGGATCTGGGGAGTAAGGAGATCGTGTCCAGGAGATTTACGGAGGGTAAGTTTTTGGAGAAGATATTTGACCTCAGAGGGATTAATAGCTTTAGGAGGTAGGGAAAGTGGAATCGGTGACAAAAGAAAGTCTTGCACTGTTGCGGTGTGATTGGCTTGGGATTCCGGGTGAGGAGTGAAAACTTTGGAGAGGTGTGTGGCGAATTCCTCGGCTTTATCTTCATCAGACGCAGCCCAGGAGTCATCACCACGTCGGAGAGGATGGGAAACTATCTCAATAATAGTTTGTTGTTTTGTTTTTTATCTTTATTTTTGCACATATTTTACATTTTATGTAATTTGACTTTATCATTATTTTCTGTATATATTGTATAAATGTGGTCTCATATTTCTACTGTTCATTTAGAAACATACTGTAATATATCTCAATAATTTTTTTTTTTTTTTTAAATCTGTAAATAAATAGGAGCCTAAGACTAAGATAGTATTCTTAGTATTAAGGAATATAAAGCCCTTTTTCTGTGCAGTCAATGCTATGCGACTCCAATTTTTATAAAAGAGGGTTTTTTTTTTCCTTTTTCCATGAAAGATGGCATTGGCATTAATGCCAATTAAGAGGTTAAACATGCCGTAAATGATTGATGAAAAACCCTCATATAGACGTTCGCGCTATTGTACTAAATAAATGATATATATTAACATATAAATTAAGCAAAAACCTAGTTAATTTTAATATTCATTACCGCTATTTCTACAGTAAATAAGCACTGTAGAATAAGGAGATTTAGCTGTAGGGACATTGGTATGACGGAATCAAAGACATGGGTATTTCGGCGGACTAGGCTGGATATGAGCGTTATGTTTTTGTTTCGGGAGCGAGCGGACTAACAAGCAATATCTTAGGGCCTAACAAGGCTCCCACAGGCCGGGCCTCGAAATATGATCTCGCCTGCTTTTTATACAGATTTATAACTGGACCTTCTCCCGCCAATAATTGGATTACCCGCGTCATTGTCCGCTTCTCATCCTCTCTCTGATTGGCCTTTCCGAACCATGAAATCCTTCTTTTCTTTTCCGATAATTTCCATCTGCAGAACCTTCGTTACCGCAATGAAAATCAGCATAAATAACAAGGTCCGAAAGAACTCTAGAAAGGGTATCTTTGCTACATTAATAAAAAAATATTTATTACAGTAAATTCTTCCTAAGAAAAAAAATAATTTTTTTCGACGAATATTAAGATTGTCTCTGATACATCTAACTTTTTAAATTATTAAACAACCATATTTACGCATTACAAAAAAGAAAAAAAAGTCTTACAAATAAAATCATATATATTAACATAAAACTAGCGTCTGTGAGGGATAATAGATGCTGAAAAAGGAGATATTTAAATGTGAATAAGGAAGAAGCACGACGTATATAGGAAGGAATGGAATTTCAGAATGCAATAGAACGGGCAAGAATGGATCGATCAAAGGCATAGTTCTTTGGGATCTTGTTCCAATCAAGTGGACTGAGGATTTAATTTTTTTTTTTTTTTTTTTTTTTTTTTTATTGAGAAATATTACAATTTGTTGCATAATGAACAGTAGTAATAGAGATGTAGTACACATTCATACAATATATACAGCCAATAATGATAAAGTCAAATCACATAAAATTGGAAATAAATAAATTCAAATATATACACAAAAAAAAACAACAAGAAACAAATTAAAACAACAACCTGTAGTAGAGATAAATACAAGTTGGGAAATAAATAAAAATCATACAAGCAAACTAAACTATATACAATATATACAATCAGCCAAAGGAACCCTAGACTCGGCTGCTCCCCCCACAACTGGGGGGAGAAGCGGAATCCAAGAGATCCTAGCGCCTCCCACTCAGCGCTTCACTGGTGTATGCCAGTGGAGGCCGAGCCAGAGCGGAATAGCCACAAACATACAGTACATGAGTGGAGGATCTGACCAGTGTCAGAACTCCAGATAAATGTTTACAAAACGTCGCGGGGCCACTGCCGTTTCAATCTTCGAGGAGGATTGTAGGGATGGGTGAAGCTGGAAAGCGATTGAGCAAGAGGATTAGGATGATGAAGAAGGTTCTGATGGAATTTGGAGAATTTGGATGGTACCAGGTCTAAAATAAATGGAATATTAAGGTCATGGTGTAGGGTACAGTTGGTAACGTAATAAGGAGCATTAACTATTGTTCGGAGGACTTTGGATTGGAAGGATTGGATACGTTTGATGTTAGAATGTTTAGTTGTCCCCCATAGTTCAAGTCCGTAGGTCCATATAGGTTTCAGTACTGTTTTATATATTAGTAATTTGTTGTCGACTGTAAGATGAGATTTTCTGTTTAGTAATTTGTATAACCGGCCGAATCTGCGGTTGAGTTCTATCCTTTTAAGTCTCGTATGTGGGTTCCACGTCAGTCTTTTGTCTAGTAAAAAGCCAAGGTACCGGACTGTGTCTGAGGAAGGAAGCGGTATGGAATTGAATTTAACTGTTGGACAGGATTTACGTCGAAGGGTGAAGGTGACGTGTGTACATTTTCTTTCGTTTACCTTAATTCGCCAAGCCTTACACCAGTCTTCGACAAGGGAAAGGTGTCTTTGGAGATTTAGAGATGCTACTTCAGGATCGGGATTGGATGATAAAATGGCTGTGTCGTCAGCAAATGTTGCCAGAAAGGTATCGGGATCGGTAGGGATATCGGCGGTGTAGAGGATGTAGAGGACGGGTCCTAAGACGCTGCCTTGAGGAACACCGGCCTCAACAGTATAATGTTTGGAAAATTCGGAACCACAGCGAACTCGGAAGGAGCGGTTTGATAAATAGGATCGGAGGATTAGGAATAAGGATTGAGGTAAATGGGTTTTGAGCTTAAAGAGCAATCCCGGGTGCCACACCCGGTCAAAAGCTTGAGCTATGTCCAGAAAGGCACCCGAACAATACTCCTTGCACTCAAGGGCAGAGGAAATGTGATCCACAACTCGGAGTCCTTGTTGAACTGTGGAATGTTGAGAACGAAATCCAAACTGATGCGAAGGAAAATTTTTAAATTTATCTAGGATTCGTTTTAGTAGGAGCTTTTCGAAAATTTTTGAGAGGATCGGAAGTAGGCTAATAGGTCTGTAAGATGACGTGCTGTTGGAAGGTTTGCCTGGTTTCAGGAAAAGGATGATAGTTGAAGGTTTCCATAAGAGAGGAAAATAGGTAGTGCGTAGGATACTGTTATAAAGATATGTAAGGAATGTAATGGCTTTCTGTGGAAGTTGTCTTAAGATCTGAGGGGTGAGGAGATCATATCCAGGGGATTTACGGAGAGGAAGCTTTTTAAGAAGATATTTGACCTCAGAGGGATTAACTGCTTTAGGAGGTAAGGAGAGTGGTATTGGCGAAGTAAGGAACTGTTCAACAGTTGAAGTATGGTTTGGATTCAACTCAGGATGAGGAGTGAAAACTTTGGAAAGGTGCTGTGCAAATTCCTGGGCCTTATCCTTGTCAGAAGCAGCCCAGGAACTATCACCGCGCAGGAGAGGATGGGAAATCGTGTGAGTATTCAGGATTCTCTTCGTGACATTCCACAGGGAATTGTCACGAGTCGAGAGAGAGGAGAGGTAGGAATTGTAGGATTGGGAACCAAAGGTCGCCAACTCTCGCTTTAATTTTCTACAATAAAAGTTATAAGAGCGGCGATCTTCTGGGTGGCGGGTGCGTTGCCATAATGTTCTGGCTCGGCGCTTGGTGTTGATGAGGTCCGTCAGGTGTTGTGGTAAATGGCATTTGTAAGGAATAATTTGGGATTGTTTAGGAAAGGAGGCAGTCCAGGCAGCTTGTTGAATCAAGGTTGTAAAGGAATATACGGCATCATCAAGGTCAGAAGGGGTTTTGAGAGTTACTCTGAGGTCGATATCATTGGTGAGGATTTCGCGGAAGAGGTTCCAGTTGATGGGGCCTCTGATGAATGACGGTGGGAAAGGTTTCGGAATAGGAGTCATGGATACATTTAGGATTAATGGACTATGATCAGAGGATAGTTCATCAAGGCGAGTTACGGAATAGTTCAGGGAGCCTAATCCGCTGTGGATGACGAAGTCGAGGATGTCTGGATTACGGTTAGGATCTGTCGGCCAGTAGGTAGGGGAATCGGGAGGTAGGAGATTAAGGCGTCTGGAGTTGAGTGCAGACTGCAATGTCCGTCCACGAGTATTTGTGGTTCTGCAACCCCATTCTTGGTGCTTCGCGTTCAAGTCTGCACCCAGAATAAAGTGATTCCCCAATGAGTTGAGGAAGGAACCAAATTGGGTAATAGAAATAGAATTTTTAGGAGGGCAGTATGCTGATGCGATGACTAGCGGAAAGGAAAAGGTCTTGATTATAATAGAGGTGGCTTGTAGGAAATCGTGGGCGGGAAGTGGGTGTAAGTGATGGGAGAGGGATCGGTTGACAATGACAGCAGTACCGGCATGGGCTTTGCCGTCTGGATGGTCTGTCCGGTATGTTGTGTATTCAGGTATTTTGAAGTACTGTTTAGTGGTTAGTCTAGTTTCAGTAATGAGTGCAACGTCAACTTTTTTGTCTTGGAGTAAGGCTGTAAGTTCGTCAGTGTGAGTTCTAACACCATTCGCATTCCATAGGAGAATAGATAAGGAGTTAGGTGAGGTCATTTATGGATTTTTTAAGTTAGGAATAAGATTTGATACAAGATTCGTGAGGATTGTTATTAGGGGCATGACAAGGGATTTGATTTCGGAAATGAAGGATGTCATCAAACTGGTAAGATCTGTGGCATTTGAAGGAGGGGGAATATGAGAGATTTGTTGTGGATGAGGATTTTTAGGACTGATTACGTTTTGAGGAAGAGGTATTTGTGGAATGGATTGAGGATATTGAGGTACATTTTGTAGTTCCGGCAGGGCCTCGGCTTCAGTACATTGATTCCCACCTCCAAGTAAGTGGGCAAATGATACATTGGCATCGATTAATTTTGAGGGTTCTCTTCTAGTTCTAGCCTGTCTTGTTGTTTCATCCAGTACTTGGGGTTTTTGATACCTGGTCCTTAATTCCTTATAGATTTGGCATCCTTTGTAGTTGGCCGGGTGGTCCTTGAGGCAATGAGCACATACAGCGGGTATTGACTTCGGTTTTGTACATTCCACAGACTTGTGCTGTTCACCGCATTTCAGGCAGCGTGGTATGTGGTGACAGTAACTTTTGGTATGACCATACGCCTGACAATTGTAACACTGAACAATTTCTCTCTTTGTATAAGGTTTTTCGACTCTTACACTTGTATAATACAGTCTTTTTAGATCATAAATTTTTTCTACTCCTGCTAATGGTTCCAGGTCAGCGAAGAATAGAGGCAGTTGAACTCTATCTTTTATGACATTAGTGACTTGTCGTACTTTGTAACCCATCTCCATGAGTTCTTCTTTGATAGCGTCAACTGGTGTTGAAGGGTGTAGATTTCTGATCACAACTCTAAGAGCTCTCTCTTGCCGTAGCTGATAAGTGTGAAAATCCGCTTTAGTTTCAGTTAGGTATTTCAAAATTTTTCTGTATGCCTCGGCGGTGGTCGGTGATATTTTGGTGTCGTTGATTCTACTCATACAGTAGTAGCTGGTGGATTCGGTAATCTTGTTTAATTGCGCACATAACAACTGGAAATTTTTAATATTTTTGACAAATATCGGTGGAGGCCGTGGTTCACTGGGTGTAGGAGCAGATTCCATGTTTTCTTTTTCATTATCTAGGATTTGAAAAGGATTTGGGGTGAAAAACGGAGATTCGTCAGTCATCCCCTGTGACGATGTGCCAGGCTGTGGTTCAGATTCTGTATTAGAAATTGAAGGGGTTGCTTGTTGATTTATTTTTTTATTAGTATCACGGCGGGGTCTTTGTTTTATGGGAGACGTGATTGAACCACTAGATCTAGATCTTTTAGTTGATGCTTTGGAGGACATCACTTGGTGAAAATATCGCATTTCATGTGAAGAAGATAATAAGAAAATAACTAGATGTTGGTAATAAAACAATAACTAAAGAAAAGAAATCCAATCCCGGCCTTGCCGAGCTATTGGCAATCAGCTGATGTGAAGAGGTTACCCAGCATTCACTTTACACCGTAAATTGTAACAAAACTTACTGTTGTTTGCTCCAATATTTACTGCTGTTGTTATCCTGAAGTCTGGTGATGTTTTCAAGATTGCACTGAAGAGAATTCAAACTGAAAAAGCATGAAATCCAAGAGCCGATTTGAAAGATGACTGCTATTCACATGCGCATGCGCAGAACTCTCGAGGATTTAAATTGATGGAGACTCTGTATATAGGAAGGATGCAGGGATTTTATCGTTTGGTATTGAAATGACCCAAGAAAGCTGTATTTATTCATATCTTATATTGTCCTTATTGTCTTTGTTTATATAGAGTCTGCTTGTGGAGGGTAGGAGCCACTTCAACTTGGTGTAGAGGTATATCTAGGTAATACATAAAGCCACACATTACATTAAAAAATAGTCAGCTTAGTCATAGTCACTAAGATTTTCATTAAATGAATTCTTTGTCTACTTTTATGGCTTTGGAATATTGATCATATACCAATCAGTACTAAACCGGATTTCAAAACCAAAATAGCTGCCAATAACTACCAAAGTATTAGTTTTATACTGCAATGATCAGGTAAGTGGCAAAGAGTAGTGAGCCGCTTAAGATATCATTTACTTACCAAGCTGAGGAACAAAGTTTCCTTAACAAAGCTTGAACAGAATCTCATACATTGAAAATGGTATAATTACTACAATGGAATGACATCTAGTAAAAATCTCCAGATTTTGGTTCGGTTGGCCAACCGATTTCTTACGTCAACCATTCCCGTTTTTCAAATATCTCTTGTAGAACTATATAGGCACGCCCACCAAATCAAGAAAGTGAAATAGAATATAAAATGTTATGAAATATTTGGTTAGAATGTGGCGATTTCAGGCAATGAATATCGGCCTTCCCAGTCTTGCTTAAAAAAGTCAAATGAGCTGTAAGATTAACTGGACTTGCTAACAAAGATAAATAACAAATAGCAAAACACATCCGGATAGATATAATCCCTGTATAAAATATGATAATGATTTCTGGGTCTTTTAGTTAGTAAAAAAACAGAATTAAAAGATGGAACCCCGTCCTTTATATCTGAATCATACGCAGCTTGTCATATACATTGTCTTTGCTACTAACTGATTCACCTTTATTATTGATTAAGCCATAATTATTGAATTACTCGAAATTGAAACATAATATAATTGCTTACACAGGTATGTGTAATACAATAAAGAAGTCCAATAAAGAAGCGATATGAAACTTGATGTAAATGGCTTTCAGTATTTTTTTATGTTAAACAATTTGGAAGTAATATAATATTAGAAGATCACATGTAGATCATTTTATACTATTGTGATTACAAGCATGTAACAAGATTTTTTGAGACTAAATCATTACTTCCATTAAATCTTTATAAAATTAGCTTGAGCCGTGCTGATATTTCCAGTATCAGAGGGTGAAGATCAACCTCCAACTGAGTGATATTGCTAGAGCAATCAGGGATCTATGAAATATTCAAGGACGGGAATGGCTACGATTGCTCCAATTGCTGCCTTATTAGAACCCTCAGGTAATGGCTCTCTGGTTTATCTTTATTATCGCAACTCAGATTGCCAATAAATAAGCCCTAGAGAATGACAATCATCAATAAACCCCGCAAGAAAGTATCCCTTCTCTATCTTGTTTTCCCTTGTTTTACAAATTTTCTTTTGCTGTAACCCAAATTAACATTACGGTCACAATTCTATAAAGCACAATTAATAAAAATGCTGCTAATTATTCCACAATGGTTTTATAATTTCGAAATAACCATATTAGGATATAAATGTTTATATAGCTGTTCAAAGGATACTAACTAACATGAAAAACAATAAATAATGCAAAGGAAAATGGCCTATCCAACTGATAATGTGAAAACGCTATATTTCTTTTATTTCTGAACTGATTTCAATGATTCTTCTTTCTTATGGTAGGAAATTCAATCACACAACGAAAAATCAGACAGACAGATTTTTTTTTTTTTTTTCGATATTCGGGTTATACGTTTCTTTTACCTCCCATTACTGATTCTAAAACTCTGTATATACTTTTTCTCTATTTAAACTCTATATATATACTTTTTCTCTATCTTTAAAAGTAACTGAGTTATGGGAGTGTATCTATATAGATAAAATTTCAATTTTTTTATAATTATTTGCGGTTTATTGAATAGAAAACACTAATAATTTTATTTGTTTCTATTATTAAAAATAACTGAAGTATTGAATCAAATAATTTTTAATCGGCTGATATCAACGTCTAGGTGTAAGGATCATCGTTTGATGTCCTGGTATTTTCAGTGATTTTTTGGTTCATTATTTTTTCTTTCATTGGAGGTTATATCTTAAGCCCTCATATTTTAAACTGGAGTGATTTTTTTTTCTTCTTTTATTTTTTATTATTTTTTTTTTTTACTAATGTTCATTATTGAAAATAATAAACCAAAAAAAAAAGTTTAACTTTATTCATGTAATGTTCTCATATATTGTTGATCATGATAACAGGATTGGCATTTAGTCTATTTAATAAACTTTACAAAAAAAAAAAAATAAATAAAAAATTCTTTTATGCTCCTAAGTTACAAGTTTTAACTTCCATTCCACAATGTAACTTACAACATAGAAATAGAATATAAATTATCATAAAACCGTAAGCGGGTCTTTGATTTGACATTTGCATTTGTTTGCACTATGTAATTCATCGTTACAGCAACATTCTGCTTATTATATCTTCGTGAAATGTTTTGTTCAATTTTTATTTCCTTGGTTTTTGACAGAAATATATATTTTTAGGCCCTCTGCGTCCAAAAAACAAAGGTCTGCAGACTCAAATTTTGAATGGGGAGGGAGGTGTTAATTTTTTTACTGTTCTTTCGATTATTCTTCAAATAAAATTGTCTTATTCCAGAACACCTTGAATTTTTTCTCTATGTTCGATAACAACCGAGTTATCAGGGAATCACATCTCTTTATTTTTTGGCTTGACCATATAAGGTTTTTTTTTTCTCTTTGTTCATTGCGTTGTCTTGACCTTGAAAATCTTTTCGATTATTCTCTATTTTTAATAATGCAGATCTGCCTTTGGTTTTTGTTTTTTTTTATCGCGCATTACTGATTCTAAAATATTTTTCTGTATCTTAAAAAAAAAAAAAGGGTTTATGGGTAAAGTTTCAATTTTTCCTTTTCTTTTTCTCTTTTTTATAATTGTTAGCGATATGAAACTTGATGTAAATGGCTTTCAGTATTTTTTTATGTTAAACAATTTGGAAGTAATATAATATTAGAAGATCACATGTAGATCATTTTATACTATTGTGATTACAAGCATGTAACAAGATTTTTTGAGACTAAATCATTACTTCCATTAAATCTTTAAAATTAGCTTGAGCCGTGCTGATATAACTGAAGTGTATCTATCTTAAATTAATGATCGTATTTAAAAAACAACTAAAGAAAATTAAATAATATACTAGAACAATAAATCATGTACAAACAGCTAATTTAGTTTTCATACCCATTAGGATATATTACCGAATAGTAGAGTGGACCAATACGTGCTCGGATTTCTGATGGAGTGGAAAGGAGCAGAAAGTTGGGGAGAATAGAGCCTCATCCACCGGCCCAGGGACGTGTTGTCTGCGAAAAAGAACAAGCTAAGGAAGAGGAAACAAGGAAGTGATAAAGCTCTTTCAGCAAGAGAAAAGTCACGTAGATTTTTGTCAAAGATGCTCAGCTACTATAGAATGGATTGCAGCTAGGTCTCTTCTAACTCCAATATTGCATCTCTTTATAGACAGACACTTTTCGCATGAATAATTTTATTATGTCATATATTGCAACTCTTTTCACTTATATATAAATACATGAAAGGAAGGATGTTTCCTAAGAATCTAGCAATGGGGGGTTAAACTATTTTTTTGCTACATAAGTATTCATACCATATCTATATACGAGTATGGCAATTTTTATATATCTATACTAGCGACTCGCCCTTCCTTCACAAGGGAGCAGTTTAGATGCGGTAAATGTTATTTACTTTGGGTTATTAGTTCATCGTAAAAAAAAAAGTGCACTTAGCAAGAAAATATTATGTTTATTATATATCGTCTATTAAATCTTATATTTAATCATCGGCTGAAATTAGAAACATAACTTGGTCAAACAATCAAAAATTAGTCTAGTTTATTTGCTAGTAGCTATTTTCACTTACACTCACCTATATGTAAAATATATAGTAAGGGAACGTATTGCGATCACGAAAATATTCTAATTCCAATATTCAACGGAAATACACGTTTTAGGTCCCCTGAGTCCAAATAACCAATTCCTGCAAAAAGGTCTGTGTGTGTGTGTGGTAAC
>JAJSOM010000226.1:0-23392 GCA_023052935.1 Piezodorus guildinii
ATATATATATATATATATATATATATTATATATATATATATATATAAATATATATAAAAATATATAATTAAAATATATATATATATATATATATACAGTATTTGCTTGACATGCTTACCTATCAGGAAAATTGTTCTTGTAAAAAATGGTTAACGATGAGGATTGTAATTGTCTTTAGTTTGATATTTAAGTGTAAAGAATGTTAGCTTATGAAAACTCTTAAAGTGATTTCAAATTCAGCTTCTCTCTTTCTCCCTCTTGAGAAAACATTTTTAAACAGTGTATTTTTCTAGTTATGAAAATACGAAAGAATAAGGAGTTTAGAGAAGTGAAACAATCATTGGCAAAGAAAGTTACAAGTTGCCCACATTGTTCTCAAGTAATTGTACCACAAGAAGGTATGTCATTAGTCATTTTCTAATGTCGGTTTAGGATAACATCTCGTGAGCTCAAGCAAAATTGAATCAATAGCTCAATTTACTCCTAAAGTTATCGATAAAATCTTTTATTACATTCTTTTAAACTAAAAATTAATCAACTTAAAATGACATTAAAACATCCTGATATCCTATATATATTCATCACCCCCCAAGTTTCCTTCTCATTAACTAGAGTTAAATCCTTGAATGACCTCTTATCAGACCACAGTCCAATTCTGCTTTCTTTGCATTAGGGATTTGTTCCTACGCCAACCTTTCCTAAATTGATCTTTGGACAAACGAACTGAGACGGATTTCGAACAGACTCGGAGACCAAACTGGACATAAGAATCCCACCCAAGATTAAACTAGACATTGTGAGAGCCGTAGAACAAGTTACTGATTCAATAAGCAGCAGTATACTTGATAACATGCCAAACACCAATATCAATAACACTCAACAAACTGAACATGCCACAGCACATTCTAATTTTATTAAGGGAAAAACCTAGAGCAAGATAGAAGTAGCATAGGACTTAGATACCCATCAGACAAAACTAAGCTAACTATACTGTACTGACTAACAAACTAAAATCGGAAATCAGAGAATACAAAACTCAAAACTTACTGAATATGATTGAAAATGTCACAACTGGCAAATCACTTTGGACTACTACTAAGAAACTGCTTCAGTTGAAAGATTTTAATCATCTTTTCAATAAATCTCAATCCTGAACTGGATCTGATGAAGAGAAATCCCTAACATTCACCCAGCACCTCTTTTTAACCTACGATCTGCCTCCTGATTTCCTGAATCGGTATCAACTTGAATCTGTCGAAGTAGAACTAGATGTTTCTCTCCAGCAGCTGGCCCTTCCTCCTAAAGCATTTCATCCTTCAGAAATCTCAAACATAATCTGCAGATTACCTTCCTGCAAAGCTCCTGGACATGATATAGTACCCTAAAATAACTTCCAAGAAAATCCATTCTATTTGGAAAGCAAACATTTTCAAGAGCGCCCAACCTTCTTCCTCTCCATTGGTTATAGATAATGAATGTAGAATGTCTACTGGTTATAGATAACGAATCTAATGGCTACTATGTGGCACATTAATTAAATTGAGTTATTAATTATGATGTGAACACATCTTTTTTGTTTAATTTTTTCATTATTTTTCTATCAAAAGTATTGCCTAACCTGTAGTGTTTTTTAGTGGTGAAGAGTTTTTTTTTTTTAGAAAATTCATAAAAGTAGTTTCTCAGTTGATTATTCTATGTTTGTTAAAATGAAATGTCGATTGCATTGAAAAAGTGCTCTATTCCATTCTACATTTGGCCATGGATTGCCCACTCGCTCACTCCCTCTCCCCCTCCTCACTTCCTCCCCTTTATCAAACTCATGGCTTAAATGTTTTTATATTATAAAGGATATATTGATGGGACAAAAATTGTTTATAAACCCTTCAAGTATTTTTAAATACCTTATGCCTGCATATTGGTTTATTATTTTTAATAATGAACCTTTGTAATTGACCAAAAAATAAAAACAACTTACTCTCCCCCTCCCCCCACAACATTTGGAGTCTTACGTTTTAATAATACTATGGCATAGAATGATGATCCTAACACCTTTAACCGGGACTTTATTTCTTCCTGAATTTCATTTTTTCTAATTATAATTGAACCTAAATACTTGAATTCCTCTACGTGTTCAAAAGTATGTCCTGATATATCAATATCACCAAGATCGACACCGTTTCTGCTACTAATCATATATTTCGTCTTATCGGTATTTAATTCGAGTCCTATTTCTTACCGGTTTTTATTAACACACTTGTATTTAGTTGTATGGTTTCCGTGTCTTCACCTAGTAGTACCAGATCATCGGCATACCCCAAAACCGGAATCTTGTCACCCATATTTAAGCCTTTCTTGGTACACATCACCTTTTCTATGACATTCTAAAGCTATATTAAATAACACAGGTGAAAGGGATTCACCTTGTTTCAAACCTGATCGCACCTCAAATTTCTCGGAGTAATTATGACCGATTCTAACTTTATGGAATGTTTCCGACAAACACATCTCTACTAGGTTTACTAACTTTCTAGGTATTCCCAATCATGATGTTATATAGCTTCTGATGGTCTATTGAATCATAAGCCTTTTTAAAATCGATATAAAGTTGATGGACTACACTTATTCCAATTTTCCTCTAATATTTGACGTAAGGAAAATATTTGGTCAATAGTCGAGCGATTCCGCCTAAAACCACATTGGTAATCTCCGATAATTTCCTCAGCGTATTCCGTGATTCGACTAGTTAGGATTGACGAGAATATTTTATAGCATACTGAGAGAAGAGAGATCCCACGATAGTTGTTACAATCCGACCTCGGTCCTTTTTTGTGAATCGGAATAAGTATTGATTCTTTCCATTCTTCGGGCATTTTTTCATTTTCCCAGATCTTTTAAAATGTATTTTGGAAACGCCCGCTTCTCCACACGCTTTGATTAATTCACTCATGATATTATCATTTCCTGCAGCCTTATAACGTTTTAATTTTCCTATTGCCATTTCGACTTCCTCTTTGCTCGGTGCGTCTATCCATGGTTCAGCGCTCTGATATTCAGAGAGAGGAGATTGATTATTATTTTCCATATTTAATATGCCGTCAAAGTGTTGTTTAAATTTATTTAATATCTCAGAAGGACGTAATTATATTGTTATTTGTATCTTTAACCGCATTCAATAGAGGTTCAAATCTTTTACGCGATTTGTTTATACCTTTATACATCTCTCTTACGTTATTTTCGTTTCTGTGTTTTTCTATTTCTATTATTTTGCCTTTAAGATACTCTCTTTTCTTATTTTTTAAGAATTTTGAAGTTTTATTCTTTACTAACTGAAAATAAGCCACATTATTATCGCTTGGATTATTTAAGGAATTCAGTTTAGCGGTTTTTATTTTTTCGCTCATATTTTGACAATCCCTGTCGAACTAAGGTTTGTTCTTTTTATTTTTGATTTTTCCAAGACATAAATTACCGACCTCTTTAATATTATCCCTGATCCCTTCCCATAATTTGTTTACATCTTCGTGTTCCTCGTCTGAAGATTCCAAAGCTTCGAACCTATTTTTTACTTCAATCGCGAATTGTTTTCTAATTTCGAGGTTGTTCAATTTAACTAAATCGAAATTCTCAGGACGAATATAGTTCGGTGTTCTCTTTTTTGTATTAAGTTTTTGTCGAAGTTTCGCGATTACTAATTCATGATCAGAACTGCATTCTGCACCCCGATACGATCTCACGTTAATTATGCTACTTTGCCATCTGTATTGTATTAAAACATGATCGATTTGATTCCGTGTTTCTCCATCCGGCGATGTCCACGTATACTTATGAATATCCTTATGTTTAAACGTAGTAATTTTGATTACTAGGTTTTTCGAAATGGCAAAGTTTATTAGTCGGGTCCCATTATCAATACTATATTCGTGCAAACTTTCTTTACCGATTGTAGGACGATATACTTCTTCCCTTCCAACCTTTGCATTCGCATCGCCTAGTATTATCTTAATGTAATTTCGCGGTAACTTATCGTAAACCGACTCTAGTTTATCATAAAATTCGCATTTTACTTCATCATTACTGTCTTCGGTGGGAGAATGAATGTTTATAAACGCGATTTTAAACCAACGCCCTTGAAATATAGCAACCGATATTCTTTCACTAAAGAACTGTACGTCCCGTAATGCGGAAAGAAATCTATTCCTAATCAGAAACCCAGTACCTAAACAATAATTAACGCTCCCCCCGTACCAAATAGTATACTTTCCTTCTGTTAACGAACCCTCCCCTGACCAGCGAACCTCTTGTAATGCAACAATATCTAAATGGTACCCCTTAACTTCATTCGCGACCGACTTTAATCCACCTGCCGTATTTAAACTTCTAACGTTCCATGTCCCTATTGTTAGATCTCTAATTTTCATCTTGCGCCATGATTCCCCTGAAGCAGTCCCCACCCGGAGACCCGAACAGGGGCCTAGTTTACCTCCGGATAATGAGCGTTTTACCTCAGAGGAATCCATGACTTTTGGTGGTATTTTGTGAACTAAAATATGTGAGTAGGGCGTTCGAACCGACGTCACACCCTCCAGCAAGCCTGGAGAGCTGCTCTCATCGTTGAGAGTCCATCGGACATCCCCATCCCCACATCCGCCACCCGTGGGACGCTCCCCATACGCGGTTATGAGATCCACGCAAGGTATTTTTGAAGATAGAGAAAAAAAATATTATTGTTTACTAACCAAAATAATAAAAACTGCGAATAATTAGGAAACAAATTTATATTTTACCCATAAATATGCCCAAAACTCAGTTATTTTTGAAGATAGAGAAAAATCTGTATAGTTTTAGAATCATTAAAGTGCGATAAACAGAAAGAAAAAAAGGTTGATCTGTATATTTAAGTCAAAAATTATAATAGATGTGATTCCACCAAAACTCGGTTATTATTGAAAATAGAGAAAATCAAAAAGATTTTCATGATCAAGACTTTTCGATAAACAAAGAGAAGAAAAAATAACTTATATGGTCAAGAAACAGCTTAATTTATAAATGATGTTATTCCTTGATAACTCGGTTATTATTGATCATAAAACAAAAATTTAAGGTGCTCTAGAATCAGGAAATTTTTAAAAAATTATTTAAATGAAAATCGAAAGAAAAGAAAAGGAAATAGTTACGCAGTCCTGTATAAATGCTTTTGGTTTATCATTTTCAATAATCAACTTTAGTAATCGACCAAAAAAAAAAATGATATGATGCTTCGAATTAGTGCTTTTCATATTACTTAATTGCCTCTCAACAGCCACATACCCTAATATTGTTATTTGGAAATAATAAACCATTGTGTTATAATTTGCAGCGTTTTTTTCCTTTTAGCTCGCATGTTTTGTTTTTATGGAAAAATGAAACATACTTTGATATATATAATGAAGAAAACCTAATGTGATGTATCTTCCATTGATCCATAGGCCTTGCCCCCGTTGAGGATTTCTTAACGAAAACAATCGTCAACGAAAATGTTAATGGTGGACCTGCGGAGGGGAAGACTGATGAGAATGGGAAGGTGATTAAGTGCAAGTTCTGGCCATCATGCGAAGCGGGCAACGACTGTAGGTTCTACCACCCTAAGGAATATTGTCGGTAAGTAGTTAATAGCTGTAGCTTATAAATAGTGTAGCGTACTGTTGAGTGTAGGCTATATATAGTGTAGGGTACTATATTGTGTAAGTTCTACCATCCTAACGAATATTGTCGGTAAATATTTAAGAACTGTAGGTTAGATATACTGTAGGTACTTAAGTTACTTTTAAGTCAGTAGTTTTGTAGGTACTTAAGTTATCTACCTATCTCCTTCAAGTTAGTCCAGTTTTGTTGACTAGAATCCGCTCAAGACATTCTTTACTCATAAAAAATCGATTATTATTAAAAGTGTGAAAATATTATTCAGAAATAATTACATATTAATTATAACTTATATTTTAAATGGATTGTTGCTATTTAAATAGGTAGTTGAAACCATCAAATTAACTGTAGTAGTTTGTGCCATATACTTAAGTCATTTTGCCTTTAAGTAATCCCTTGTATAATATTTATTCACATAATACTTAATGCATATATTACTTTCATTTATCAATTTGGAAAATTAATGAAATAAAAAATACATTTTAAAAGTTGAACTAGGATAGTTTGTATTGTTTGTTGTATCTATTTTATTGCAGTTACGATAATGTTGCTGTTAAATCTAAAACTTTTAATTATGAGAAGAGATTGTTCTTATTAATATAATATTATAATTATACTCATCATGATAGTGAATTGAAAACATTTTAATTTTTTTTTTTTTCTTGCAGAACACTTCCAAATTGTAAATTTGGACAGAAGTGCTTGTATTACCACCCGCCTTGCAAGTTCGCCGACAAGTGCTTGAACGTTACCTGCCCTTACGCCCATATCCCGGTGCCTGCACCTGCTGTCAAAGGTAAACTCTCTTATCTGCGTCTCATTGTCATTACTTACCAAAGGAGGTCATCAAACTATTGGCTTCTATAGAAAGCAATACAGGATTTCGGTTTTAGATGAAAGTAAAAAAAAGGTTTTTTTCACCTTTTGAATGGCCTTTTAGCGTTCATGAATGTTTGATTTCCTTACATTGATTTTCTCTGCAAGTTATCCTTCCAAGACATCTCTTCTCAGATTTACTTCCACCGAACCTCATCAATCAATTGTCATCTAGAGAACAAGTTCTTCCACTTAACTTGTTTATCTTCTCCCTATTGAAATTGTTGGCACCACCGTTGAACGATGCACTTACTAATTGTTGGGACCACTGTTGAACAGTGCATTCACTAATTGTTGGGACCACCATTGAACCGTGCATTCACTAATTGTTGGGACCATTGTTGAACTGTGCACTCGGTAATACCAGTGTAATGCACAATAAGGAGTATTATTCTTATATAGAGGGTTATTATTATTATTAATATTTCAGATTTTTTGCCTATCCAGACTCAATGTGTCAAGGGTTAGGCTCTAATCATGTTATATTTAAAATTTTTCGAACATTGGCTGCTGTTCCTAGAACGACTGCTCGCTGAACCTCCGCTAGAATCTTCATAGGTAGCTCTAGTTATTGTATTGATTCTAGCGTACTCTCTGGTATCAGGCCATTTCTGGATAATATAATTGGGTATATCTCGCAGCTCTCCAATCCGTAGAGTTGCTTAAACTCTACGGTAACTAACACAGTTCTGCTCACTGGTTTCTGCTAGGGTCCCATCGTTCCTCTCCAACATCAACCTCTGAAAATCTGAAACCTCTGATCATCCTTTGTTTGCACACTTTGTAAAAAAGACTTGTGTCATTCTTCTTGAAGTTGTTTTTTATTTCATCCAATTGTTCATTGAAGAACTCTCTCTTTCTCTTCCTCAAGATCTTATGTGCAATCTTTCTTTCACAGAGATACTTATTGTACCCTTCTTCTGTTTTGTTCTGGTTCCACTTTTCCTATACTTCGAACCTCTTCCTGATCGCATCCTCACACTCACAGTTCCGCCACTCTTTCCTCTTGATCCTTCCTCCGGGAGCCAGCTTCTCTGCCAGATCACCATATTTCTAGTGGTTCCTTCCCAGTTTTTGGGTATCTCCAAATTTTTTTGAAAGGTCTGCCCTTTATTTTTAACCAAATTTTTCCTTTCTATTTTCCTGATTCTAAACCCACCCCCAATGTTGTGCTTCTTCGTAGGTAACATTTTAATTTTAATCTGAGACGGGAAATGGTCCGAAGTCACGTTCACCGCTCTTCTCACTTATATGTTTTGAATTTCCCTATAAAACTTCTTGGAGATTGCCATGTGGTCCAGCAGGAATTCCCCAAGGTGGCTGTTCGGGGAAACCCACCTCTTCTTTTTGCTGGCTTTTGCCATGAAATATGTGAACACGAGTTTTAGGCCAGCATTCTGGCATACCCCTATTAATCTCTCTCCATTTCTATTGGTTCTATTATTTGCCGGATATTTTCCCACTATTTCTCTATACTTCTTTTCTTTCCCCACTTGTGCATTGAAATCTCCCAATAAGATTTTAATGTTATCCTGCGGAATCCTGCCTATTACTCCCTCCATGCTTCCCCAAAACCCTTTCACTTTTTCCATATTTTTCCTGTTATCTTCTTTTATAGGTGCCTGTGCATTAATCAGAG
Source organism: Piezodorus guildinii (assembly GCA_023052935.1). Lineage (NCBI taxonomy): Eukaryota > Metazoa > Arthropoda > Insecta > Hemiptera > Pentatomidae > Piezodorus > Piezodorus guildinii. The sequence goes on from JAJSOM010000226.1 coordinate 8,195, forward strand.
TATAGTTTTTATTGCCTGCCTTAAGGGTGAGCGTCGAAAGCCTAGAACTTTTGCTGTTGAAGTTCCCGACCACTGATCACAATAGATCCTGACCATGAATCCCGTACCCAGGTGTGGAACCTTCTTTAAGATCCTTCCCCCTACTTTTCCTTTAAAAATTCTGTATCCCCCCTAATCCATTACTTCTGTATCTGTGAATCTGGTCTCCTGTAATGCCAAAACCGATATTTTTAGCCTTTTCAACTCAGATGTGAGTTGTCTGAGCTTTCTCACCTGCAGCAAAGAATTCATGTTATATGTTCTAAAATAGTATTTCTTCCTTAATCTGAATTTTTAGTTTTGTTCCTTGTGGTGCTCTGATTCACCACCTCTCTGCTTCTCTCTGCCGGGCACCCTGGAATCCGATCAGCCGACTTGTCCTTCAGGGTAGTGTTTTCCGTATGAAGTCTTTCTCATGATATTATATAGGGGATTGGGTCGGGTTGCCGCGGCAGGATACACTAAGGTAGTTAGCCCCATAGGGTTTCGTTTTAGTTCCCCTATACCTAGCCTTTATTGATATAGGGTAATCCAGCCGCACCGTGTGGAGGAGCTCACAGAGAGCTTTATATGGAAAAGAAAAGGCGCTCTCAGAGATTAATGGCCAGGCTATTATTATTATTATATAGAGGGATATTATTATTATTATTATTTTAGAATTCCGTTCTTCCTCAGCTTTCGCTGGGAATTTTCACCTACCCGGACACTATGAGTCTGATCATGTTATATTTAAAAATTTTCGAACATTGGCTGCTGTTCCTAGAACGACTGCTCGCTGAACCTCCGCTAGAATCTTTATAGGTAGCTCTAGTTGTTGTATTGATTCTAGCGTACTCTCTGGAATCAGGTCATTAAAAGATGATATAATTTGGTAAATACAGCTGCTCTCTAATCCGTAGAGTTGCTTAAGCTACTCTGCCAGTTCCTGGTATTTCCTTTTCTTTTCGGAGACAGTTTTTTGAAGATTATCATCTGATGGGACACCTATCTCAACAATCTGTGCCAGTTTTCTATTTTTGTCAATAACTAAAATGTCAGGCCGATTATTTAAATGATGATAGGGTGATCTCAATAAATTTTAGTTTTGTGACCGGTAGTAATTGGTGATGGATTATATCTGTATAAGGGAGAATGGGTGCTTAGGAGATTCATCCTTGATTCGATGGCTTGATGAATAATTTTTGCTGCATTGTTGTGTCTTTGGAGATACTCCCTACCAGCCAGAATTGGACTACCCGATGTCACATGTTGTATGCTTTTTGCATAAAAGGCATTACAGAGAGTAGTCTTTTTGCATAAACGGCATAGGTCACTTATGTCCTCTCCGCAGATATGTTTTCTGTATGCTTTCGTGGCTATTGCTTGTTCTTGGATAGCAAACAGATACCCTTCTGTTTCAGGAAAAAGATAACCATTTTTTAACCATGCAAGCGATGCCTGCATGTCTATTCCTGGTTCGCTTTCTGAATTATTAATATTATATAGAGGGTTACTATTATTATTATATAGAGGTGTATTATTATTATTATATAGAGGGGTATTATTATTATATAGAGAGGTATTATTATTATATAGAAGGGTACCGTTATTATTATATAGAGGGGTACTATTATTATTATTATATAGAGGGGTATTATTATTATATAGAGAGGTAGTTTAAGAAAAAATTTGAACTCCTACATTATTTTCCAGACAAGCCAATACATTTGCTATCTATTCAATTAAAACTTAAAATATTTCTTTTTTACTAGTTACCGTCAAGAATTGACACCAAATCCTATATGGTCAATACATGTTTGCCATAATTTAATAAAAACTTAGGCTACTGAAACAGAAATAATTTTAAAAAATCATTAAATTCCATAAATAGAGATTAAAATAAAATAATAATAATATTAAAATTGAAATAAATTCTGTGAAGTGTTGTTTTGTTTTTTTAATATATATTTTACACTGAGTGTTAATGAAGAATTGCTTGATCATCCTAAGCTTTTCTTCATCTAACTTTTGTATAAAAACTTTAAATATTGTAATAGTTTTTACTTAAAACGTTTAAAGGACATGAGAAATTAAAAAAAAAACAAAAAAAACATATCAGAATAATACTTATTGGTTTCATATTATTAATAAAATGAGATATCCCAGTGATGTTGACATATGGCAACTTTTGAGAAAAGAGTGAAATAACTAATTTTGTCAACATAAATTTCAATGGTTAAATTTGGAAATAGAACGCCATTGTGGTGTGAATGTATACTAATGTTTTTTTTTTGTTTCAGGCAAAGCGTGGACTAAAGTTCCGTTGGCGCCTTCAAATGGTCAGATGTGCATGTACTACCCCAACTGTAAAAATGCATTCTGCCCTTACCAGCACGGCTATTCTCTCTCTGCTCCCATGGTAATAATGGTTTTATTTCAAAGAAGGATATTTTTATAATTTAGTATTCATGGGATTACTAAAATACTTAATTTTGTTTAAAATCCCTACGTTCCTTGAGTTTTGTTGGATTTTTTGGTTCATTATTTTCAATAATGAACCCCTGTAATCAACCAAAAAAAAAAAAAGTAACCTCTGCTCAAAATTTGAGAGCTTACATTTCAAGATGCGTAGAATCCGAATAACAAAAAAAAATCCGTTTTTCCGGTGTACGCTGACCCGCTGTCCGCCTCCACGGCATTTCTCCGAAAATGCTAGACCAATTTTTTTGAAATTTGCCACAAAAATACTAGTTCATTTAACGATGATCATAACACCTAGACGTTGATATCAGCTGGTTAGTTTTATGTGATTTTATTCAATAACTCAGTTATTTTTGAAGACAGAAAAAACAATTTATTAGTGTTTTTAACCAAAAAACCGCAAATAATTTTATAAAAGTGAAAAAAGTAAAAAAAAAAAATTGAAATTTTACACATAAATACGCTCATAACTCAGTTATTTTTGACGATAGAGAAAACTATGTATAGAGTTTTAGAATCAGTAAAGCGAGATAAACAAAAAAAAAAAAAAAAAAAAAAGGAATGAAAAAATCGAAATCTCCCTTATATATACGCTTGTGACTACAATACTCATTTTCGAAGATAGAGAAAAATTCATTATTGTTTTTTGACCAAAAAATATGCTAATAATTATATAAAAGAGAAAAAAGAAAAAAAAAAAAATAGAAATTTTTCACATGAAAACACTTATAACTCAGTTATTTTTGAAGATAGAGAAAAGTGTGTATAGTGTTTTAGAATCAGTAAAGCGTGATAATCAAAACAAAAAAAAAATCATATGTATATTCAAGTAACAGATTATAATAGATGTAATTACATAAAAAATTAGTTATTATTGAAGATAAAGAAAAATCGAAAAGATTTTCGAGATCAAGACAACGAAATGAACAAAGTGCAAAAAAATTAAAAAAAATCATCTTATCATGGTCAAGCCACAACTTATAAGAGATGTGGTTCCTTGATAACTCGGTTATTATTGCTGATAAAGATAAAATGTAAGGTTTTCTGGAATCAGAAAATTTGATTTGAATTATTTGAATGAAAATCGAAAGAAAAGGAAAGGAAATAGTAACACAGTCCTGTATAAATGATTTTGGTTTATTATTTTCAGTAATGAACCTTTGTAATCGACCAAAAAAATAAAAATATATATAAAACCACTCCTCAAAATTTGAGAGCTTACATTTCAAGATGCGTGGAATCCAAATCACGAATAAAAAAATCCTTTTCTCCTAATAAGTAAATAACAACTAGCTTCTTAGATATTGCGTTTTTAAATCAGTGGTAGTGTTATGATATGATACTTTGAATTAGTGCTTTTCATATTAGTTAATTTCCTATCAACAGACATATAAACAGTTATACCCTAATATTGTTATTTGGAAATAATAAACCATTGTGTAATAATTTGCAACATTTTTGTATATAACTTTGTATGATCCTTTTAAATTATTGGAAATGGTTCTTCATGGTTGGTGCAGGCATTGGACAGACATTATTTTGGTGGAGCGATGATTAATTAAATTGGTTGAAAAGGAGGTTTGGCACCCAACGTTTCTTCAAGATTTCACAACTTATTCTCGTCTAGTTATTTATGACACATTGTTTTCGTATTGTAGTTAAAACGTTGCAAATTATCTACATATTTCAATCACTGTCGTATATACCTTTTATTTCTAAGCTGTAACATATTTAATATTTTTAGTTATATTATTATACTTGTATACCTCATACTGTCATATATAAATATGTTGTGCTAATGATTATATATATATATATATATATATATATATATATATATATATATATATATATATATATATATATTATTTATTTATATATATATTATTATTTTTTTTTTTTTTTGCAGCGTTGTAAGTTCGGGATTAACTGTATGAATGGAAGCTGCGAGTGGGACCACAGCCAGTCGAACAAGAACCCTTACAAATGGGTCAACCACAACGCCGAATGACACCCGTGCGTTTTGTTATGATAGTAAAGCAATTGTAAATAGTCAGGTGGAGTTAGTTTTTAATTTTAGTCCCGTTAATGTTTTAAGCTCTTATTTTATGTTTTTGTTAGTGTATGGAGTCAAATCTTTGTATATAATTTTAATTTTTATTGTTTTGTTTTTTTCGTTATTCATTATTTATTTTTATGAAACAAATGAAGGTTTTGTTAATTTGTGTTTTTTACTTCTAAAGAATATGCTTTGTAAGTTACCATCTTGAACTTTAACAAGTTTTTCTTTCTCGAACCTATTTTAATGGTGATTTGAATAAAGTAGACAAAGTGATTTATACTTTGTTATTTGATTATGTTAAAGGCTATTGATAAAAGAAAACTATGAGCGGTACCTATATTAGGTATCAGGAGGTAGTTAGTGATTGATAAATAATTTTCCTTATCAAATTTGTCTTTTAACAAAATATAACTTATTGTAATAATTAGTAATCTAAGCAATATTACTAGTTTGATCATTATGTATTATTATTTATTACTAGGAAACAATTTATCATCTTTGGTCATTGTCTTTTGGTCCCTAGCTAATATTTCTTCACTTGAAAATGTTTTTAAATAAAATTATGTTCAAATGTGCAATATATTAAATATATTCCAATTGAAGGTCTTTGAATATATCTTTGAAAATGCTTTAAACTGTAACATAATGTACATATATATATACATATTTGTATATACAAATGCTGTATAAAATGTGTATGATAGGTCGAGTTGTGTTTTTGTTATGAAATATTTATAGTTGAATTGACAATTAAACTTTCATAGGGGTTTAATTTGTCTAAATTTTCACTGAAAGTTTTTATAAAAAAAAAAAAAGAAAAAAAAAGAGATATATATCTATAAGATTGCTTATTCCATGAGGGTTACAACTTTAAATATATTTATAATCAGAATCAAGTGCTTGCTAATCCTCTTAGATTTTTCTGATAATATATATTTTAATAATTTTACTATAATTTATGTTTGTAATTATACAATTGAAGGCGGTCCTTTGTATACTATAGTATGTACCGTGTATACTAAACATTTATATATATACTATAGTATGTACAGTGTACATGAAACATCTATATATCTTTGCTTACTAAAGTATGTACTGTGTACATCAAACATCTATATATCCTGTGCATACTAAAGTATATACTGTGTACACCAAACATCTATAAATCTCTGTATACTATAGTATGCGCTGTGCATACCAAATACTTATATATTTGTATGTACCAAACATCTATTTATCTGTGTATACTGTAGTATATACCGTGAATACAAGGCATAGTGTATGCTACAAAGTAGTTGAATAAGTTCAAAATTAGAGCAAATTGATGGTAGCATTATACCATTGTAATATAACCATTAAAAATGTATTAATTGATTTTTGTTTTTATTTCATAGGAAACTAATAATAGTTATTGAATTGAATAACAATAAAATATTTGTTTGAGTTTGATATCTTATTTAAGATAGGTTTTAACTTTTCGATCACTAATTTAATCCCCCGACATTTATTGAAATGAAATCAGCTTATTTCATTGTTTCTTAAAAACAAGTGTTATTTCTCAACAGATTATTTCCACTATAGACACTATACCATAGATTATACCTTCCTTCCAATCTTCAAGCCTTATTATTATCAATATATATTACTTTTTCAATAATAATATACTGTAATAGGTATAGTAATCATGTTTTTGAAATTCATTGAATTGTTAAATATTCAAAAGTTTAAATCTTTATTTTGGTATGAATTATTTCTCCTCCAAAACTTTTATTCAATATATTTATAGAGAATGTTTCTTTTCATATTTCAATGAAAAAAACTTTTTCACCTTTTTTGTTAATCATGTTCTGTTTAATTTTGTAATTATTGTATTATTTATTTCCACTTAAATTGATATTAAAAATGTACATTGAAGACACAAATTTACATATGTAAAGTGTATACTGTTGCCTGTTGAGGATGTAGAATCAATGAGGAGTCAGCCTGGCTTAATCTCTTTTATATTTAACTGTGGAGGTGGCCAAGACCCACCCAGGGTTGTAGCGCCATGGAGGTAGGTAGGTACCTAACATCAACTAAATCCATTTTCAATTGAAGGAAAATGGATTTTGTTACTGTCAACCCAAAAAGATAATCTTACTGTCAAATTAAATAAAATTAACCTTACTGTCAACCACAAAGAGATTATCTCCTCACATTCTAATATCTTTGGCCTCCTCAAATTCTAACTTGGATATTTTTAACTAATCGCACATTTTTGAATAATTGAAATCCTTATCTTGATTCCTTATTACATATTTTTCTTTTCTGTGCACCTTTGTATTCTTTGTCATTTAGTTATGATTATATGTTAGATAACTTTTATAATTTTTATTTTATTTTACTGAATAATTTTCATAGTCATGTTTATACTTGCCATTTATACCTCAGATATTACTTTTATGGTGTTTTATTTACAGTGTTAATCTAATGTAAATATTTTAAAGATTTTTTTTTAATTTGTAGAAAACTGTTAATATCAACGGTAATTACAAAAGATTATTTCAGCTAATAAAATGGATTATTTATAATGAGTTTTATTGTTTATTATATCTTGTCTAAGATATATTCATAGTCAATATTATTTTTTAAGAACTTTACCTTATCATATCCAATAGATTAATTTTAATTTTACAGCCATCACTATAGTTCCAATGCCATGTGGCATTAATATTTTACTTGGCTATACTCTTCGATCCCACTCGCGATTTGAAACATCAGCTAGGTTATAAAATTGGCTGTACCTCTTCCCTCTCACTCGCGAGTTGAAACATGGACAACATTGAAAAATTGTTTACTAGGCTCACTCCTCATTTATTCTCTCTGTTATTGAAGAAGTAGGTAAGAAGCGGGCTTTAGGATGATAAATATCTATATTATTAGACCCGTCTCTCTTATTGAATAAGTAATGTCATTATTTTTACTTATATTTATACATTTTCTGGAGCTTAATGTATACATATATCTTTGATTTTTTACTTTACTAGAACTTTTTTTTAAATAAATGTTACCTCAGTACATACTAAAAATATAATTTTGCTCTTGGTTATTTTTTAAGGTACTAGTTTTTTTTATTAGTTTGTTCTTGAATTATTATTAAACTTGAATTAACTTTTGGTGCATATTTGAAACTATGTTAATTGTGAAAGCATTAGCTTAATTTTGGCCAATAATTTATTTATTTGTTCTATTAAATGACAATTTTTTTTGTATTTTAATAAATTTTTTTTATAAAGAATAACATGATAAATTGTTGGAAAAAATTTTGTTGTATGTATTATTGAATAGTGATAATCAAATAAATTGTTGGAAAAAATTTTGTTGCATGTATTATTGAATAGTGATAATCAATTGTATGATTATAATGTATGTTGAGATGGTTGTATCAACTACAGTGCTCATTATGTAATTAATATTATTGATATCTATTATATAATTAATATTATTGGTATCTATTATGTAAATAATATTATTGACATCTATTATATTATAAATATTATTATTATCTATAATATGAAAGATATCGACACAAAACTGACTAGTTGATACCCATCTGAACCTTTTCATCCTCCGAAGTACTTCACCGGTTCCCATCCATCTATTCTTTGTGGTGATCTATTTTTTTTATTTTTTGAAAATATTGTTCAATTATTTGAATTTAATTTAATTTATTGTTATAATTTGTAATTGCATATAAATAAATCCATGTGTATGATTGTTTATATTTTGTTTACATTTTTCAAAACATATTAATTCTGTGCTCAGGTGGCAAAATAGTCTTCACATTCCGGAGTGTCCATTCGTTTATCTTTAGAAGGTAGGTTCTTTATTTAGCTTAATTTAATTTAATTTTAACAAGGTAGAGTTGTTTACTTGTGAACCGAAAGGGAAACACTTCTACCATTTTGTCAACTGAGAATTTAGAGAATTTAAAGATTCAATCAATAGAAATGACATTAAAATTATTTCCCTAAAATGATACATTGATAATTTGTAGAATCTGTTCAAGTGCTGCTTGAAAAAAGAAACAGTAGCATTGTAATTTAAGAAATTACACTTTTTGAAATTGGATCATTGCAAAATGTATTTCAACAACTTTTAAAAATATTAGTTAGAAAAATAACGGGAATGTGATTGAAAAATAAAGAAAGGAGTGGGTGAAACCAGAATATAATGGTGTTGAAAGGAGGAAAACCAACTTCCCTTGGGTAGCAGGTTCACAACAACCCAACCCAGTTTTTATTTTTATCATTCCATCCAAAAACCATTATATATTTTCTTTATCTTAATGAATAACTGAGTAATGGGCAGAATTATAGATAACTAGTAATGGGTTGAATTATATGAAAGGACTATGATTGATTTCTACCTACTCGAAAGATCAAACCATGTTTTTCGATGAAGAAGGGGTCATCTTGTTTTGTTTTTTTCAATTATTTAGTACAAAGATTCATGATTGAAAATAAACAACAATTAAAATGGCCATCATCTGACACAGGAAAAGGGCCAGCGATGTCTACCGCTATTCTCTCGAACGGCGCTCCCACGTTGTATTTCTTCAAAGGTGCCTTATTTTTCCTTGTCGGTCCATTAGAGGCTGCACAAGTTGCACACCGCCGGCACCAGTCTAACACATCGTCCTTGAGGTTTGCCCAGTAAAAGCGTTTCCGAACATTTTCCAATGTCCGGTGAACTCCAAGATGGCCGCCAGATGCCCCATCATGTAGTTCCCTCAGTACTTCGGGCACTTTAATCTTTGGTACGATGAGCTGTAGTCTCCGCTGATTTCCCTTCGTGCTCTCCAATGCTCGTTTCAGCAGACCTTTGTCCAGTAGAATGGAGTCCCATTGAGCCCAATATGTTTTTATATTTTTCGACATTGGAGCAACATCCTGCCAGGTTGGTCTCCTTTGACCTGATAGCTTCCATTCCCTTATTTTTTCAAGTCCGGGTCCTCGTCCTGTTCCTTTGCCACTTGTGTGTCCTGCCAACCGTCGGTAACAACCGCAGTCCGCAACACTGTTGCTTGCTTTTCTTCTTGTCGAGAACAATGCTTGCATTCCCCATCACAAGGTCTCCTTGACAGCGCATTCCGGTGACTCGTTCCAGAACGGTAAGCAGATTCAAAGTCGTATTCCTGAAGGCGCTCGATCCACCTCGCAACTTGTCCCTCCGGTGCCTAGAATCGCATCAGCCACATTAGAGGTGCGTGGTCCGTTCTTAGTAAAAATCTTCTTCCGTACAGGTATTTATGAAAGTGTTCTATGGACTTAACTACCGCCAGAAACTCTTTCCTTGTGACACAGTAGTTGCGTTCTGGAGCTGAGAGTGCTTTGCTGAAGTATCCAATAACCTTTTCTTAACCGTCTTGGAGCTGGGAAAGGACGCTTCCAATAGCAGTGTTGCTGGCATATGTGTCAAGTATGAACTTGCCCTCGGACGTGGATAGCTTAGAATAGGCGCACTATTCAATTTCTTCTTTAACTCCTCAAATGATGCCTTACACTCGCGATCCCAATGGAAAGTCCGTTTTTCCTCAGTGAGCCTGGTAAGAGGTTTTGCGATGTTGGCGAATCCTTTCACGCACCTCTTGTAGTAGGTGTAGAGCCCAAGGAAACTTCTCACTTGGTGCTTATCTCGAGGTGCTGGCCAATTGGTGATCGCTGTAATCTTCTCTGGGTCAACAGCAACTCCGTTGTCTGATATAACATGCCCCAGGTAGTTGACTTGCCTTCGGAAGAGATTGAAATCTTCTTCGGGTTCAGTTTTAGATTTGCTGCACGCAGCCGCTCGAAGACCCGCTCCAGATTCTCCAGATGGTGAGTGAAGGGCATTCCCAGCACAATGATGTCGTCTAAGTATACCAGGCATATTTCCCAAGAGAGGCCTCTTAAGACGCTTTCCATCAGCCTCTCGAACGTTGCAGGAGCATGCAAAGCCCGAATGGCATTACTGTAAATTATGGGCATTGCCAGAGGCCAGTGCCGATCGAAAATGCCGTCTTCTTATCTTCCGGTGCCAATCCAACCTGCCAATATCCACTGCGGATGAGAGACCTTGCAACCAGAACGCCGCGTACGACATCCTGCTCCTCGTGCTTCCCAGGTTCAAGTAGAAGACATTGACCCCAGTTGCCCCTTTCCATCAACCCTCCTTAGTTTTCCTGTGGCTTTTCCGGCTTCCTGGTAGGACACTTGCTTCTAGGGTGTCCAAGTTGACCGCAGCTCCAACAGAGTATCTCCTTTTTGCGGGTCCTGAGGGCTTCCAAAACCTTTGTTACTATGTCCTCGATGGTGGGGGGCGCGTTAGGCTCCGCTTCTGCCGCTCGAACTCGTGCATGTCCACGGACTGATTGCCTGACAGCCTCGAATTCCATGGCCTGCGACAATGCATCACCCACAGTTTTAGGACGTGCGAGTTTCACTGCCTTTTGGGTTTCCGGGTCTCGAAATCTATCCAGGAATTTGTCGATAGCCAAGCTCTCGTAGACATCGTCGGTGACCGTTGGGTTGGCATTCCTCACTAGCCGGGCGATATCTGCTTCAAATTCCTGCTGCGTCTCGTTGGTCTTCTTGACCCTGTTCTTTAACTGGGAACGATATAGCTGGTTCATGTGGCGATGGCCGAAAAGCATCTCCAGTCTTCTCATCAGCTCACCGTAGTTGGACCGCTCCGACATGGGCATCCCCTGTAGTACTCCTAAGGCGTCTCCACGCAATGCTAGGTACAACGCTGATTCTTGAGTCTCCTTTGACCACCCGTGGATCGAAGCCGCTGTCTCCAAGAGAGTCATGTAGTCCTCCCACAGTGTCTTCCCGTCGAAGAATGGGATGGTGTTGTGCGTTGGTGGCATCCAAGCATTGGCGGGGGCTTGTTGTTGTGAAGGCTTCTCTCAGAGGGTTGATCGGTGTCGATTGTCGGTGGGTTGCTCATTCGTTGTTCTAGAACTTCTATTCTTACCCTAAGTTCATTTTCTACTGAATCGAGTTTTTCTCTTAATCTAGATTCTACATCAGCTAACTTATTATCTACACTTTCCATTAACTTAGATTCTAAATTGCCTAACTTAGACTCCAATGTATTTTTAACAGTACTTAACTCATCACCTAACTTCTTTCTACATTACCTAACTCATTCTGTAACTCATTTTTAACAGTACCTAACTCATTTCCTAACTTCTTTTCTACATTACCTAACTCAGATTTAAAAGTTGCAGACAACTTACTTAAATGATCAGTGACCCTCCTTTCACTTTTTCGTGATTGTACAAAGTAAATTATAACTTTGCTTACCGAAATTTCTCCAATATTCACTGCTGTAGTATTCCTGAGGTCTAGTGATGTTCTCCAGACTGAATTCAAGCGAATTCCTACTGAAAAAAGCAAAAATCTGAGAGACGAAGTAACATATGACTGTTATCATCAAGCGCATCAGCTGATCGGTTAATTTTTTTTTTCAAGTTAAATATATTAATTTATCATAACGAAATCGGGGTAAAACTCCTCGGACCCAAATAAATCAAAAAAATAAAATAATAATCTTCACATAAAATACAAAAAGAATATAAATCACAACCTAAAAAGATAATATTAGTTAGTAAAGATATACAAATAATATTTATATATTCAGATGATATCAAATAGGTTGATAGGATAGTGCAGGATGAAAATCTTAAAGGTACCTTCCCTTATTTGGATGATGTGACAGTATGCGGTTAACATCAAGAAGACCATAATAAAAACTTAAGGAATTTCCTAGCTGTATTACTTGACCTTGAATAAAGAAAAAAGTAAATTCTCTGTGAAAAATATCCACTTACTAGGTTATGTTATTTCAAATCACAAAATCACACCTGATTTTGATCGCATACAGCTACTTTTACATTTGCCTTTACCCGAAAACGCTGCTGCTCTGCAAAGGGGGTACTGAAAGTTTTTTTTTTTTTTTTTTTTTTTATTGAGATATATTACAATTTGTTACAAAATGAACAATAAAATATTGGTAAGAGACCACATTCATACTATATATACAGAAAATAATAATAATGGTCAAATTACATAAAATAGAACATAAATAAATTCATATATATACAATAAAATAATAATAATAAATAAAAAACAAAACAAATCGAAACAAAAACCTATTATTGAGATAAATAAAAAGTTTGCAAATAAATAAACATCTTATACACAATCATAACTATATGCAATATATACAATTGCTAAAGGGACCCCAGCAAGCGCTTTTCCCTCCACTTGTGGAGGAAAAAGCGCCCACAGCGCTTTCCTCCACTTGTGGAGGAAAGCGAATCCAAGAGATCCCAGCGCCTTTATCTCAGCCGCATCACTGGTCTGAGCCAGTGGAGGCTGAGTTAGGGCGCTGTAGCCACAAACATACCGTACATGAGTGGAGGATCTGACCATTGTCAGAACTCCAGTTTAAATGTTTACAATAGGTCTCGTGGCCACTGCCGTTTCAATCTTCGAGGAGGATTGTAGGGATGGGTGGTGCTGGATAGGGATTGCGCTAGAGGGTTAGGATGATGACTAAGGTTCTGATGTAATTTGGAAAATTTGGATGGTACCAGGTCTAAAACAAACGGAATATTAAGGTCATGGTGTAGAGTATAGTTGGTAACGTAATAAGGAGCATTAACTATTGTTCGGAGGACTTTGGATTGGAAGGATTGGATGCGTTTGATGTTAGAATGTTTAGCTGTTCCCCACAGTTCAAGTCCGTAGGTCCATATAGGTTTCAGTACTGTCTTGTATATTAGTAATTTGTTGTCAACTGTAAGATGAGATTTTCTGTTTAGTAGTCTGTATAACTGGCCGAATCTGCGGTTGAGTTTTTTCTTTTTAGTCTTGTATGTGGGTTCCACGTCAGTCTTTTGTCTAGTAAAAAGCCGAGATACCGGACTGTGTCTGAGGAAGGAAGCGGTATGGAATTGAAATTAACCATTGGACAGGATTTGCGTCGAAGGGTGAATGTGACGTGAGTGCATTTGCTTTCGTTCACCTTAAGGTACTGAAAGTAGTGGCGCCTGCCTACGGATTACGTCCAAATTGTATAAACATTATTGTTAAGTGTTTATGAACATTTCTATTATTCCTGATTGGGTGCGTGCTTAATTAAATCTATTAATAGTGAGACGTTGTGAACCTAGCCTAGAGTGTCTGCCACGTGGTGGGGCATTCCATTACCTGCCCGCTTCCGTACTGAGGCTATTACTCACTAGAGCTCTCTCTTATCAGATCGTTGATAGCGCAGTCGGCTGGAGCGCTGCATTCAGTTCCAGTATCTCTCTTATATCTATCTCTCAGTTCGCTTTTTTTTTTCTTCTTTTTTTATTTAATTATTTAATTTTATTTTCTCTAGAAATGTTTTACTTTTATTTATTTTTCTATATTGTATATAATTGTAAATATTCAGAGAGTTAATTTTATTTATTTTATTTCTTAAAATAAGTCGTAATGTCTTCTGAAAAAAATTCTTGCATGGACACTGAAGATGATGCCGCTTTCTCTGAGGTGAGTGAGATAGACTCACAATACCTCAAAAGACGCACTCTCCAAAAACGCCGAAGGAACATGACTCCTGGTTCTCCTACAAAATCGCCTAACAAAAAAAAAGAATAAAAATACTAAATCGAAGCAACAGTCTGAAAATCGATGTCTACCTTCAACCAGCAGCAATCCACCAACCACAGCCTTACTGACTAGCAATAAATTTGAAGTCCTCAAAGATCTACCTACTGAATCATCTATGCCCAGCAACTTCACGGAACCAGTACCATCACCAATATTTGTCAGCAATATTGTTGACTTCATGAAATTCGGAAAGGAAATTGCCAATTTAATTGGACAAACAAATTTTAGATGTTTCTCTAGAGTCAAAGACATCAAAATCTGCCAACGGCAAAAAAAATTATAAAAAAGTGGTTTGTCCTTGACTGCTAACAACTATGATTTTTATTGTTTTTTAACCCAGAGAAGAAAACCATATACACCAACCCTACGCGGCCAAACAGGGGCCTCGAAGAGTTGGACACAATGTCAACATTTCTTGTGTGATTCATCCGCAAGAAAAACACCACTTTTCCTTTTTTTTTTTGTAGACCTTGACAGCACCTAACAATAAGAAAATCTTCGAAATAAATCGTTTAGTATATTAGTATCCATTCGAGGACCCAGACGGAGAAAAGAAATATGCAATGTACTAATTGGGGCCCAAAATTTGGGGCACACAAAAGCATATTTCATCACAGCTCGATGTGTCAAATGTGCAGGGGCGCACCACAGGCCATGCCTAAGCCCGGACACACCAGCAAAATGTGCTTTATTAACGAAGAAAATTCTGCAAAAAATAAAGGCTGCATAGTCTTAAAACTATGTTTAGGGGGGGGAAAAAGCTCAAAAAATATCATATAAATTGAAAAGCCAAAGAAATACCGCTCCAGAAAAAAGATACCCGGCCCTTTACCCCCGAACTGATCCAAATTTTTCAAGGAGCCCGAACCATCAAACCCAAGACCACGACCCCCAATAGCTCATTAAAAACCCCACTCAACGATACGCTACCTTGCCCTCAACCCCCCA